>CAUZXS010004876.1:0-50047 GCA_963585895.1 Sepioteuthis lessoniana
CACCTGATAGGGTCCTATCTATGAGTAAAATGGAACTTTAATACTATTAAACTGTGCACAAACAAATAAATTACGCTTAATTGAATTGTTATAAATTGAACTGTTTTATCATTTGAATGTGCGTAAAGAAATGACTGATGCTTAATTGAATTCTTAGTTATACATAGCAGTACTTGGAATCATTTAACCATGTGTAAAAACATGAGCTTTGGCTCGTTTAAAAATGTTATCAACAAATCATATATATCTAAATAAAGAGGATTTGACATAAAATAACCAGCAATGCTTGGTATGCCATAAAACCAAATTTGAATCATAATTACATATATGGAAACAATTTCTAATAGCTTCATAGTCACATATCTCTAAACAGCCGATATCTGAGGCAAAGTGAAAATTAAATAGAATGTGTGTTTGAAAATAGCAACAATATAGCCGTTTCTAATATAAATGCTGTAAATTCTCTGTTAGAATAACCTCGCAAACTGCATTTCGGATTTGGCTCAACAACAATCCCCATTCCAGCTAGGAAAATTCATCAGCAGGGTATTTAGATACATGTAGATTCGTAGATGAATAGAAAGAAAAAGATTATATTATAATTTGTTTTCTTTCTTCAGATGGTTAGCCTAGTTGGCTCTGGCTGTAGAATGCACATACAGCATTTCTGCAGGTGGGTAAGACCTCCACTAGCAATAAGTGTCCCGGATAAGACATTAGACAATCTGATGATTAGGTTCCAGTAATGTTGAAGCCTTGGAGAATGCGTAGTACCCCTTCATTGCTATTTATCCCTCGTTCACTCTGTCCCGGAGTGGTAGCACTTGATAGGGCCCTATATGTGGGTCATATAGAACTGCTTTACATTGGAACTCAGAAAACAAATAACTTACGTTAAATTGAATAGTTAGAAATAGAAATGTTTGATTATTTAACAGAGTTTATCAATAAAATAAGTAAACAAATCATCTATATCATATACACGTAAAACATGATTTCGCATTAAATTATCAACAATGTTTGATATGCAATAAAACTAAACCAAACCAAATCTTTTTTAATGACAGTCCGTACGAAACTGTCCCCTGTTATAATATTATCTTTGTAGTCACTATAACAGACCGAAATTTTCTGAAAAAAATTATTTGTCCCAGTAATTAAATCTTAGTATCATTTCTTTTTGATAGAGAATAAATATATGTATATATGAAGATCAGAAGGCAGCTTGCGATCGACCTCAGAGAAGATGAATAACCAATTTCTAAAACAATACGATTCATTTTGATTTTTAAATAAATGTTTCGAGATACAAATATAGTCATTAACGACCGTTTAAAAACATATGTTTTGGAATAAATACAAAATAAAGAGAAAATCTGCTGTTAGACAAATCGTTGCATTGTTGAATCGGGAAGGAAATTGACGAAGATCATAACAGGTACCAACACCCTGGGATTGAGTGAACATGGAAGAAGTGACAATAAAGGTGTACCCCACACTTCCCACATCTTCAGAATGGGAACCTCACCTCCAGATATTTATTTTCATACCTAGGAAGCCCTGTTTAGGGGTTGTTTTACTGCTCTGTCAGGGATGCCGTCTGCGTATTCTAAGTTCCATCTACGGGACTATATTACTTTTCAATAATATGAAAAAATTATGACTTGCTGCTTTTCTATTCATAGTATTGTTTTTTTACACACTTATAAACTGTTACGAAGAAAGTGATTGCAAAACTTACACAAAGGTGTTATTAAGTTACTAAGAGCTGAGATGATGAACTGCGGGAGGTATTTAAATATGTATCCCTAATTTTCTTAATGTCTAAGAGCTAGGGACAGATAAACAGACAGAAGAAAATTGTGTACTGATTGCTTTCAACAAGAAAAGCAATTCGTATCCGAACTGTATTGGTCGCAGTGTCAGGCAAAACCTGAACGGAATCTGACCGACTTTTCTTTAAGCACGCGACGCGAGTGTACATGGCTCGTTGCCTGTTTCCACCAATTAAGTGGGCGAAATAAAACGGACGAAGAAGAAACGTGATCAAGACACTGTGTCCTGCTGTGTACCAATAACTTGGTACGTCATAAAGTGTTTCATTAGACTCTGAAATACAGCGAAGGAAACTAAATTTACGCATTTAGATTTTTGTGTACAAAGGGATACAAATTGCACGAAAAATGATGTCGCGGGACATCTATCGTCTCAATTGGCAGGAAAAGCCCAGCGTCATCATTAGAGAAAAAGTAAACCCATTAGATTCATAAAGATTTCGGGAGAATAAGAGACGTTTCAAAAACAATGTGTGCAAAAACAGAATTCCTGTGTGAAGAAATCAGTCACTTGGAAAGCTAGAACACTGATATACAAAAGAAAGAAAGAAAGACTAAAGAACCCAAAAAATATCACCCCCCAAAACAATAAAAAAACAAAAACAACAAAACAACAGCAACAACAACAACGATGACGACGATAAAGTAAACGTTTAAATAATAAAAACATAGTGTTTATTTGTGATTTTTTGAAAGAGAGATGAACAGATTGGCGAAATATGCGTTATTTTCATCTGATATATATATATATATATATATATATATATATATATATATATATATATATATATATATATATATATGTGTGTGTGTGTGTGTGTGTGTGTGTGTGTGTGTGTGTGTGTGTGCGCGCGTGCTGATGTTGTTGTTGAGCGTGAGCAGGTGCGCATCTGCGTCATTTCATTTCACAAAAATTTGAAGATCTTATCAAGGCTATACGAAGTGAAAACCTGACGACCATGCAGGTGGAGGTCTGAGAGAATATAGGCATCTTAATTAGAATTATGGAGAAACGTTTTTGTCAAAAAAATAGTCAGTGATATCCGACAGCAAGCTAATTTTTGAAGTAAGACATGCCATAAAATCTTGTTTATTGATATGATCTAATAAAAATCATTTTTGAGGATATTGCTCTTATTTGGGAGGCGGACAAGTATATATATATATATATATATATATGGAAAGAGAGAGAGAGAGAGAGACGGAGAGAGAAAGAAAGACGGAGAGAGAGAGAGAGAGAGAAAGATTGATAGATGCAGGTTTTTCAAAGAATGTAAACATTTCGTGTTAAATGACTGCCAAGAAGAAGATATATACACCTTTAAAACTATTTTATCTCTAAATAATTTCAGTCCATGATCTCTACATTGGCCAATAATCAGAATATATGTAAATTAGAATATATTTGTCCGTGCGAATACACTTGTTCTTACAGTCCCATAGTTATGTCAACTATAGATTTATATTTTTACGTTTTTTCTCATTCTTTAATGTATATCTGCTTTCTGCATAGATACAGGTATTGAATTGTTTTTTCTTATAGTAGGGGTACTATGTGTAAATTGAGGTCTAACTTACGAAAGAATAACATATCACTGACTTTACAGTTTATCAGGCATATTTAACCACATTCAAGAAAAATTCTTGAAATATTTTAAATTAAATATTTTCATTCCGGGTGACTTCGAAATCTCCTGCAATCTTTTTCCGACGGTCTCATTGATAAGATTGGTGAATGATACTATTAACTTCGCTTTCTGTTCATCTTTTGTGTATCACGGTTGTTTTCTGTTCAATCAGTCTACTCCATCCAACACCTAATTATCAAGTCGATTACAACCCGAATTAGGCGGCCAGAATTCAGAGATGATGAGGTTGCAAAATTGTCTCGCAAGCATTACCTTCTCCAGCCACTTGAGGTCAAATTCCCAGGTAAGTCAGAGGCCATACAGGAATATGTTCGAGGGATGATATTATTGTCACTCGTGATCAAACCAAATGATGTGATGTGAACGGGCTGTTTAGTTTTCATCAATATGAATAAGAATCTGGCATTAAATTGACACATAAACACTCTGAAATATTCGTGTTAAAACATTCCGCATAAATGCTAAGCAGTACAGCTTCCCGTTTTCCAAATTCTAGATAAGGGATTTGAATCATTCTGCTGTTTATATCATTGATCATAACTGATTATAGTTTGTTGTACAGAAGAAAAAAATCTGCCATAAATAGAACGCATACTCATTCATAATTCAAAATGTGAAAAGTTTACTCATTGCCCCATTTAGATATTATTAATTCATTTTTATTTAGGCATTTTTGATAAGTTCTTCAGTCCTATTTTGAGAGTTTTTAATATATATATATATATATATATATATATATATATGTGTGTGTGTGTGTGTGTGTGTGTGTGTGTGCGCGCGCGCGATTTCTTATGATAATAATCATACCGTAAGAAATGAGAAGAAAACTAAACAGTTTCAATTCTTTATTAGGAAAGGAACATTGTTATTATTATTAAAGAATCTCACAATTTTTTCTAGTACCCGAGTTTTACGTATGTCAAAACTCTCGAACCGAATTCAAATCTCAGAAGCGATTGTCCTCGTGGTGTAATGATTAAAGCGATGGACTACGGAAGTGTAGTAAGCGAGTTCGTACTCCACTCATGCTATCACTTTCACTTTCGGGCAAATACCCTTAGGAAGGGTTTGAACCCCCTTATCCTCCTAACTATGGATTAACTTGATGACAGCCGAAAGTTGGGCAGAAAGTACTTGGGAAATAACTAATTATGGAAGGTTTATCAACCAATTCCACCCGAAAATCATACGATCAAAACGGCAATTCAAATGGATCAACAAAAAAAATATGTAGACAAAAATGTCTATTATGTTAAATCAAATATGTATCAATGAAGAAATGCTGCCAATATATATATATATATATATATTCGAGGGTCGGCTGGGAAATTCATGGGCTGACAAATCTACACTCATGGAATATTACCAATGGGTTTTGCCAATATAATATAATTTCGACCCACACCTTTCTCCAGTCGGTGTTGTAGTATTTGGATCCCTTTGGTAAAAATCAATAGCGGCAGATATGATGTAATCATGTGAAATCTTCTGCTTATGAACTTTTTAGACCCCTCGCGTATTTATCTATAACTTTATGTTTGGCTATCTATCTGTCTATCTATTACTGTGTTGAGTTTCCAGAATTTATTTTCATAGGGAAATTGTCTTTTGTGCATTTACTTTCTCCTTTCACATTATTATACATTTACACGCAGCTAATATACACATAGTGCCACATATATGTTTGGCGGGTGATTGGTGAGCGATAAACAGCAACTCACTTGCAATGAAGCCATCACAATAATGGTTTCGACATAATCTATTCCACATATGGCAGGGTTTCTTTTCTCGATGACAAGGTCTCTTTTTCCATCCATCAAGATTAAGCGAAACAAATATTCGGTAAACTTGTGTTTGACGAGAAGAAATATCACGTAACCCAAAGGAAATGACAAAACATTACAGATATTTCGAAACAAATTTGATAAACATAAAAATAACTCTATTATATGATTGACATCCCCTATATTTTCACTCATTTCTTCAGATTCTCTCTACTTTCAACATTTTGGGAGGGAAAGTCACAAATATTTATTGCTTGCTTCATTTTGTATAGTTTAGATTCATGTCAAACAAGAAAACCTTTGTCTGTCATTTTGTGCTAGTGATAGCACATTAAAATACACAAAGAACTATTATATCTATCAATCTATCTATCTATCTATCTATATTGGCTGTGTATTTTCATGTGTGAGTGTGTGATAGTCTGTATGCACTTGTATGCATGTGTGTATGCTTGTCCATGAGCGCTGGCGCGTGTGTGTACGTATCCGTGTGCGTGTGTGTGAGCCTGCGTATGTGTGTTTTCGTGCGTGTATGGGAGTATTTGTCCGTGTGTGTGTGTGTGTGTGTGTGTGTGTGTGTGTGTGTGTGTGTGTTGTGCGCTTGTCAATATACGCGCATGCGTGTGTGTGTGCGCGCACGCGCGTGTGCTTGTCCGTATACGCATGGGTGTTTGCGTGCGTGCGTGCGTGGCAGTGAGTTTTATACTTGTAAATCTAATAATCTCCCACAAAAACCTTTGGTGAATTTGAAAATCCATTCATCTAAATAGAAGTTTTGTATATATTGTTTATAGACAAATTTTCAACATTCAAACATTTACCAATTGTGAAAAATATATAATTCATCCTCTGTCTGTCTGTCTGTCTGTCTGTCACACACACATTCACACACGTACACACACACACAAATACACACAAGAGCACACGCACGAACGCACACTCGTAGAGTCATATATATATAATTCTTTAATTCGGTTAATCACAGAAAATGAAACTGTCTTGGGATGTTTTTCCAAGCCTCGAACAGCATGAGATTAATATCATATCTAATTTTCGTAAATGTTAAAAAATAACTCATGAAATAGGACATACGTTATCAATGATATTCATCAATGTATTAGAACAAAAATGCAACACTATCAGATAAATATATTTTCAATTAAATCCATTTATTTAGATTCAAAATTTACCTGAAGTATATTTATATTTAGATATTGTCATGGACTTGGCAAGATTTTCATTTACGACCATGAAGTCATTTTAACCATAGTTTATTCAGCTTTCATCAAATTCATGCTTAGAACTTCAGAAATAAACTCAGGCACCCTCCATACACACATCCATATATATATGTATATATATATATATATAAGGAGACCGTCTAGTGTGGTTATGTCGCCTGTTTGATAAAAGCACATATATTCCGTTTTGTGTGCATTGACATGAAGGCCAATGACTGTGGCGGCTCGTTCCAAACTATGCAGTAGTGTTTCGGCTTGGTTGGGTGTATTCTGCTTCTTTTCTTTGTCAGCTCGAAGCCGTTTTCTCTGATTTTATCAATCGATGTTCTAAGCACGTAATCTAGACAGATGATAAAGATGTATGGGGCAAGCGTGTCTCCCTGTAGTACTCCTGCTAATATGTCGAAGTATTCTGTGTCTCCATCTGGTGAACGTACTTTCACTTTGGTGTTTCTATAGAGAATCTTTATTGCTGCTACGGTTTCTTTAGGTATGCCGTATGCTAGTAGGATTTGTCCCATCCTTCCTCTGTGAATGGAATCGAAGACCTGGGTAAAGTCGACAAATAGTAATGTCGCTTGTAGTTTTTTGCCAGTACGCCCTCAGCGATTCTACGGATGGTCAATATTTGTGAGGTCATGGATCTATTTCTTCGGAAGCCATTTTGGTTTTTCCAAAGCATGTTGTCGATTTTGGGTTCTATGCGGCTTCGTAGTAGGGCATTGTAAATTTTGACTGCTATGGATGTAAGTGTTATGCCTCGGTAGTTCTTGGCTAATCCGAGGTCACCCTTTTATAGGGAAGAGGAGGATGCATCCCTTCATCCATCTGTCTATCGTATTTTGATTATAGACTGTGTTGCAGTGTTGGAGCAGTATGTCGTCGAATTGTTTGGTCTTCCATACTTCTGGGGGAATCTCGTCCAGCCCTGCAGCTATCTTATTTTTAATTTTTCTAAGAACCGAGTCGAGTTTTTCTCGACTGAACGGTCCTAGTTTAATGTCCAATTGCTTACTAATTATTCTGGTGATTGGTTCATGCGTTACTTTCGGTGGGTTTCCTAGTACGTTTTCGAAATGCTATTTCTACAGTTTTATTCTTCCCTGTTGGTTTGCAGCTTTCAATTTTGCTTTGACTGTGCTCTTCCTTCTACTCACTTCGTTTATTGTTTGCCAAGCTATAACGCCATATATGGCATGAAAAAAATAGTAATGAACAAAATGTCATTCTGATCTAGGAAATAATGAATTTTTGCCTTCTTAAACTGATAACAATGTAGCAGAGGTCTTCTTTCTTAATCTTTTAGTTTAATTTATCAAAATGCACGATTTAGAAATAACATATATTTGTTAAAATACACTATGTGAATAGCTGTGTTGTTTCGATAAAACATTATTTTAAAATCTTTAATTATTTTTAATAGATATAATTTGAGTTTCTCTAATTAAATGTCTTTAAGACTATTAACATATCAAATCCAACATTTACTAACTTTAAGTAGTGGAAAAAGGAGACACCTAAAATTATAAGCAACATTATTTGCGAATTTGGCGGGAAATCCAGGTTTTCGTGTGATGTTTATTCCAGTTTTGCTATAGTTCAATGAGGACAGATATATATAAAAAAAAGACAAAAACCCCAAAACAATCAACTCAATAATTTTAATAATTCGTTATACTTAAAGTAATAAACACGCCCACTCTGATATATATATATATATATATATATGTGTGTGTGTGTGTGTGTGTGTGTGCGTGCGCGTGTGTATGTGTGTGTGTGTATGTGTGTGTGTGTTGCCTTCTATAAGTTTCCAGCCTTTTTTTACAGTCATTTAAAATTGTCGTAGATTCTTGAAAATTCAGTATGTTATTGCTATACATCTCCGCATAGCCCAAAGCTTCAACATTACTGGAGCCTGACCATCAGATTGTTTAGTGTCATATTCAATACACTCATTGAGGGAGTTTACTCGTCTGCACAGATGCAGTTGGTGTATTTCGCAGCCCTCAGCCAACTTGGCCTGCAAAAAAATGGGTTAATCATTCTAAAAACTTATAAATTAGAATATTAGAAACAGAACTGAAAAAAAAATGAGTTAAGTGATGGACAGCTCTTATTAGAGCTGAAAATGACGAATGCAAATCACAAATACATGACTTATCCTTTCTTTTAGAGCAAACAAGAAAACCATCAACATCATCATCATCATCATCATCATCATCAAATCTGGCTGATACACGGAATCTGTTTATCTCTCTCTCTCTCTCTCTATATATATATATATATATATATATCCCCAGCACTCTCTCTCTCTCTCTCTCTCTCTCTCTCTCTCTCTCTCTCTCACCATGTGTCCTAACAATCATCCCTCAAGGCAGGTCCTCTTTGGGGTGTCTAGAGTTTGCAGAGTTGAAGTGTAAAGATTTTTACTGGTGTGTCCATGTGAACGAGCCCACAGGAGAACATCACTCAGGATTTTGAACCTGCTTCTCAGGTAGCGTCCATCACATTTATTAGTCTAAGTTGGATGGCTTGTGGGATGGGAGGTAAAGCTGCTCTTTTACAAAAGAAAGTAAAAGCATATAATTAAGACGAGGGAGGTAATTATATATATATATATATATATATATATGCAATATTTTTTGCCCTGTCGACTGGGGCTACACAATACATCGACTGCCTCTCTGCAAAGAGTGGTCTGTATATGGCACTAAACTATCTAATGTTAAGATTCCAGTAATGCAGGAGGTTTGGGGAATGCGGAGTACCCCTTTATTGCCATTACTCCCAGGTTCAAACTGGCCTTGAATGGTATTACCTGATTGGGACCTATCTATAGGTTTAACAGAACTAAACTGTGGACTTATAATAAAGGGAATTGTTTGAAATGGAACTATTTTGATATTTAATTGTGTGTAAAGAAAAAATATTCTTATACTAAATAGAATTGTTTTAATTAGAACTGTTTTACTAAGATGAATTATTGAAAAATAAATATTTTTGACATTTAAACTGTGTATTTATGCTAAACTGAATTGTTTGGTTGGTTGGTTGTTTGGGTTTTATGGCATACCAATCCTTGTAGGTCATTTAACTCCAAATTCAACCAAAGATTTCTAAACGAATACTTAAATAGGTAATTTTTTCTGATTGCAAGATTTCATTTGTTTGCACAAGAATAACCAGTTTTAAGTCGTCATATTATTTGGTCCAACTCTGTCTCTCTCAAGAAGGACAGAACATCTATTTTGACGTTCTCGAACAGATCGGTTAAGCTATTCACTTTGAAAAAATTTGCTTTCTGATAACAGCGAAAGTTTAGCATTCTATAAGAATGTGTTTAACCGTGCAACTTGTCTTAAAGGGCAAACACTGTGGTTGTAGTTCCAGTTTCAGAATGAAAGAGTGAGTAAGCCTTGTATGAGCGATTCGCAATCGGGATATAATGACTTGTTCTCTTCTTGATTTTCTCGATGCTGAATTAGGAAGAGTTTATTGTGGATATTATTGCTCCAGTGTTGTTGCCATTTTGTGTGAAGGAATTTATTAATAGTTGATTTCAGATCAGTATTTGGAATTCTGGATTTAACAGGGGTTCAGATCTAAGGCCGAATTTCTTTTCTATTTGACATAGAGTCTAATCTACTCAACAGTTTAATTATAAGAGGGTTCTGAAATTTTATATTTCTTAATGATAGCAAGACAGAGAGTGAGTCTGAAAATATTATAAATTTCTTATGTTTACTCTTGGAGGTGATGTTGAGGGCTAGGCTTATAGCCCAATCTTCTGCTGTGAAGATAGAGCTTTCCATTGAAAGAGTTTTCTTAAGAAACGTGTTGTTTAAAACAGCTGTGCACGCAGTTTTATAATTGTCCTTGAATCCATCCGTAAAGACATTGAGGTGGTCGGAGTGGTGTTGGAGGATATTGTGAAATTTCTCTTGATAAGTGCTGCGGTGGGTTTTAGTTTTGGAATTTTCATTCAGTTCGAGAATCACTTTGGGAATTTTAATGATCTGGGGTGGTGTTTGTGGAAAAGTGCTTTCATGTATATTCTTAACTGGTATTTTTTATTCTTGTAGGGTTGACTTTATCCGAAGGCTAAAATGTTTTAGAGTTTTTTTCTTTCTTTCAGAATGTTGCTTGTATTTCGGGTTGAAGGTGCTGTCATAAGCTGGTTGGATAAGCAAGATTTCCGCTTTCTGGAGTATTGGAGCGTCAGTTATTCACGTCTTAGTGTAAGAGATGGTTCATCTGCTTCTGTGTACGGCATTTAGTTCTTTCAAGTACGTCTTTCTAGCTGCCCCATATATAAAGCAGCCATAATCGAGTCTTCATCTGATTAATGAGCGATATAATTTTAATAATGTTTATTTGCTTCCTCTCCAGTTAGTGTGTGCTATACTTCTAAGTAATTGTATGGTTTTATTACATTTTGTTCCCAAGTATTTGATATGTGGAATGTGGTCAAAAATGATTGCTAGATATTTGTAGTGTTCCACAATTGGTATTTCGGTGTGGTCAATTTTCAGAATTGCTTGGAATAAAATTGTTTATTTGTATAAAAATGGAATTGCCATTAAATAATCAACAAAAGTTGATATGCAATAAAACCCAAACCAACAAACAAACAAACAAACAAGAAAGCAATGATTGTTTTGTTTAATGACATGGTTATTTTAATAGTAAACACAAACTAGATGAATATTAGTGCTTATTCAAATCATACCTCCGGGGATAGTACGGCCCATGCCTTTCTCATGGGTATAAGTCTAAAAGTAAACGTAATCATGACACTGGATTCGAACTTGCTTAATATGATGGCTCAGTTCAGCAAGTTTGACACTTTGTCTTGGGGAATCTACGCAAAAAAAAAGCAAAAAAACAATAGTACACGATCTTAAAAAAATCACCCAGAGGTTCAATGAGCCAAATGGAAATACGAAAAAACCTCAGGAAAATGTGTGATTCTTTCTTTAGAAATGCATTTAAACAGCAGAAATAAAGAACAAATTACCATTAGTAAAGAAAGATTTGAATGAGAATTGCTGTCGGTGAAGTTCAAACTCATTCAAATAATTCCTATCTCTATCGGAGTGAACAAAAAGAGTATTATAACATGGGAGGATTTCATTTTCTTGATAATTTTTATTCCAGAAAATATATCATAATATGATAAATAAAATATTCATGAACTGAAATAATCCCGATCTCACATCACTTTTTTATTCAATTATCTCCCATGACTTTTCTCCTATACACAATTTTCTGCATAGATCACAAAAATTTTGAATAATAGAATGGTGCATAAGAAGAAAATGTTTTAAAGACAAGTAAAATAAGAATTAAGTGGAAGAAAAAGTTCGTGAAAATTTATGATATTTTTCAATAGTAATGCAAAAAAACTGAAAAATAAAAAGAATAAAGTGTCATTTATAAAGACGTGTTCGAATACTCGAGATGGCAGGAAATCATTTTCTGTTCATCCAAGGAGGAGGTATATCAGTTTATGAAATGGATATACACTTTCTCATTCAGTCACCTGTTCAACACAATTGGCGAATTGCTTCTCAGGTTTCTTTAATTTCACCGCACCAGCAAAACGGTTTTTCATTCTGATTCCTCCCTTGGTTGTACTTGACCATCTCGCATAAATCGAGTGATAATTTAGTTGAATTGCAAGAAATGATTCCTCATAGAAGAAAATAAACTGAAAAGCAGAGCATCGAAAAGAGAAATAAAGAACACAAGAATAAATTCTACAAAGATAAAAATTGAAGTGAAGGCTCAAATCGGAATAGACAAAAACTTAAATCATACTTTGAGAAAATTAAATAAAATAAGACTAACAGCAAATAGTTTGGCTCGATTTTGGATTAATGACAATCAACATTTGCGAGTTATTTAATACCAAACCAAACCCTGCCTTAGCTATCTTGTGGTACTATTCAACTCATATCTGGATTTAGGGGGTTCATATCTTTTCGAAAGGCATTTGTCTAAAAGTTAATGTTATAGTGTATGTGGAGTTAAATTTCGCTTACTACTATGTACAGACCATGTTGGTGGCCCCTACGCCCCGGGGACTCCTCTAAGAATTTATTAAGAAAAAAAGACTAAAAGGAAAGAAAAATAAAAGTCAGCTGCAGCAAAATGGAAAGAAAGGGTAAGAGAAAGGCACACACGCGCATGAGTGAGCATGTGTGTGTGTGAGAAAGAGACAGAGACAGAGACAGGGAGATAGAGAGAGATAGATTGAAAACAGAGCAGAAACAAAGGAAGGAAAAGAGAAAGATAAATACGTGAAGGGCTGAAATAATGTTAGGAGAAAGAAAGAAAGAAAGAAAGAAAGAAAGAAAGAAAGAAAGAACAGAGAAAGACTCAGAGATCAACAACAACGACAACAACAACAATGTATGCAAGAAAGAAAAATATCAATAGAGAAAAAAACAACTTTGGAATAAGCCACAAGTAAAGAAAGACATAATTTGTCACAATTTAAAAAAAAAAGGTTTAAACTAGAAAAAAATTGTGAAAAGAGAATGATGATCAAAAGAAAATTAAATTTCAAAAACATTCCAGAGATAAAAACGAATAAAATATTAGAATTCATAAACTAAAAAAGATAAAAATGAGAAAGAATTTGAAGGGAAAAGAAAAAGACTCAAAATTTATTTCAGAGGAAAGAAAATGATTCAAGTCAAAAGCTTTTAAGAATGCTAAGAATTACATCAAACAAAGCAGAATAAAACATAAGACACACATTTAAACTGGAACATGAAAGCCAACAAGAAAAGGCAAGTGAAATAAAGAAAAACTGAGCTTTAAATGCTAATACGACAAAAGACAAGAAAAGTTACTTGTTAAACAGAAAACCAAAATTAAAACAAAGAAATGATATAGGATACAAATATATATGTACAATTTCAGTTTGGATGCCAGAGCCGTAGCCATCGATCATGGGGTTTAAAATTGACAACATCATATAAGGCCTGTTATACTCGTTTGCAGGACAATTTCTACAGCGACAGCAACTAGGGTAACAGCCTTCAAGTCGCATTACCTCGTTCCCACGTGGTCACTGGCGTTATATGTCATAATGAATCTCGCAAACTGCTCAGTCGGGACAGATTCAGAGACAGTAGACAAGTGATTGATGAGCAGAGAAAGAATTTTATTGGAAATCACACACACACACACACGTACAGACAGACGCAGGGGCGATCACGCGCTTGCACAGGAGCTGGGATATCAACACATGTACACATAGAATAAGGTACATCGATACATACTTCTTCTGAGAGAACAGCCATCACATGTTCATGAAAGCGAAAAGAAAAACACAAGTTTGAACACACAAGTCAGGGACATATTAGTATAAGCACACACGTACAGACATGCAGGCGCATAGACACATATACACATAGGCTTGTAATTATTACATGCTTACATAAAAGAAGAGACATACACAGGAAACACTAGTGGTATATGTCGGTAAAGTGAAACACTCACGCTAAAAAGAAATATACAATTTTCGACCACCGAATATTGACGAGCAGAAACACTTGTATTGCTGTGAACAAACTACACATCTTGAACACTACACGAATGTGCTCTAACATATGCTGTAGATAGATAACAAAATAAGACTTTTTCATGTACGAGGGTTATTTAAAAAGTTCTAAGCCTCACCCAAAATTTTCGAAAACTTACCCAGAAAGAAAAGCTGTTGCTGAACATTTATTTTACTGCAGTAACACACTCACTCTTCTTCTAAAACTAACAACAAAAAAAAAATCAGATTTTTCTAGCTGTGTAAAGTGATAATGAGTTAACACAAAATGTCCAGCGATGCTATTTTTTCTGTTTCAGGATTAGAACATTTTAAAATAAACCTCGTATATACACGTAGGTGCATTCGCTATGTTTAACGCGTATTGATTAAATTCGTATGCTTTTTAACAAAAAAATTAACAGTAAAAAATAGCGGCGAATATTAATCCAATACATCTTAGCCAAACGATTACTTTCGCAGGAAATAGAATCAACGACTCAAGTTTAAATTCCGGATGAGTATGTTTGCGTTTCACTTTGTCCTTAGAGAAAAGCATAAATCAATTTGATATCCTCTATGTGTAAATAATAGGGAATACAGTTTTTAGCCTGGCTTAGGTAACCAGATGTTTCAGAGAGTAGATAACTACTATATAGCATGCAAGTTAGAAAGGTTAACTGATTATATATCACTAATTACAAAGTTTAACCTAATGATATTGCATATATAAGTAAAAGAATGTAAAGTTTGTGACAATAGCCGAGGGTGACCGTAGCCGAGGCTGACCGAGGGCTTCCTTTTCAATAGCTACCGCACCATGATAGGGGAGGAGCTACTCCATTCCCTGGACTGATCAACTCTATCCTTGATCTTTACCTTATAATGCTGAGTGTTAAGCAAGGCGGCATCAAGTACCATTTTTAATTTTTAGTATGCATCGATCTGTGATTGAATCCTGGTCTTCTGAACCATGGGTAAACACTCTAACCATTATGATATATAGATGTATCAAAAATGGGTGTAAATATCAGAAAATCGACTTTATTTATGCTAAGCTTTATCAAAACCAAAGTTTTAAAGACACGACCCAAAAACAATATTTGGAAATTCAAATGAAGGACATAAAGATATTTTCATATTTACAGACATGTTCTCTAAAGATTTGTTTTGTGCAATTCAGGCGATAAGTATTGCGATTCTGATAATTTCTTGCCAAGTCGGCTGGGGCTGTAGAATACACTGACTGCACCTTTGCAGAGGGGTAAGACCCTCCACAATGAGTTTCCTGGATATGACACTAAACGACTGTGAGGTTCCAATAATACTGGGGCTTTGGGGAATGCGGAGCACCCCCTCATTCAATTTCCCCCCAGTCCACTCTAGCCCAGTGTGGTAGCACCTGATAGTGGCATATCTATGGGTTAAATAGAACTAACGGCATACTAATGCTAAACTGAACTGTTTGACTAAACTGAATAGCTTGAGATAGAAATGTTTTTGTCGATTAAACCGTACTTACATTTAAGCTGCGTGCTTATGCTAAACTGAATTATTTGAAATAGAACTGTTTTATGACATTGAAACTGTATTTATACTAAACTGAATTGTTTAACATAGAACTCTTTTGACATTTAACTGCGATTAAACAAAATCTGCGCTTATACTAAACTGAATTAGAACTGTTTTAATAAACTGAATAGTTTAAAATAGAAATGTTTTTGACAATTAAAATGTGCACTCATGAAAAAGTGAATTGTTTGAAAAAAAACTGATTATTTACATAAAAATGGATTTGGCGTTAAATATCGTACAAATGTTGATATGCAATAAAACCCAACAACCCATCTGATAATTTCGTAGTAATTTAAAAAGTAATTCAATGTCACTAAGAAAAAAAGCAAAATTCCAAGACTAAAAGGCAATGAAAGTTGAGCAAATGTTAATCAGTGTCTAATTGTTTTAACGGTAGGGATTTATTTATTGAAATAAGACTTGAAATTAAATAGCCACCGTCTATTGATTATACGGCTCTATGACGCTGAATTGATTAAAAGCCAATATATTTCTGATGCACCACCAGTGCGTGATCTACAATAATAGGCCTTTATAAAGTATAGTATTAATCAAATATGTTTTGTTAAGCCTTGCGTCAGAAAACCGAACTATAATTATACAAAGAAAGAGCAGTCCTGTGATCTTTAAATGAAGATTATATCAGCTTCAGAAAACACAAGAACTCAATAATTTTACCATGTAATCTCACTCAATGAGAAAATTACATGTTCTCTATTATCTAGCCCAGGATAGCTCTACTGTCCAAGTTGCATCATAAAGCTATTGCTTGCTTGAGTGTTTCATTTTAACGGCATGTTAACCTATCATAGTTTATTTCATGACACCAAATAAGGGAATTACTTTCATTGTTTGTTTATACTCATGTTTTTTTTTTATGTAGCCGTTTCTCAGGAGGTTTTTCACCCTGAACTTTTGAATACGAACATTTTAAGCAGAACATTTTTTATCCATAGACAACCATAGCAGTTATCGCCTTTCTGGGTTAGAAAGGATATGGCAATAAAGGCATACATCCCACTCCCATAATCTAAATATATTGTGGTTAAGAAACTGAAAACTCTCAAGGTAAAAAGTACATCTTTTTCTGAACCCGCTTTGAGATTTTAAAATCACAGAATCGATTGAAGGAAATGAGCAAATATAACGGCATTTTATAGAAAACTTTCCAAAGTATCTCTTACCGATATTTTTTTTTTTTTATAAATTACGCTTGAGGATTAAATAAAAAATAAAATAATTAACACTTAGTCCTTCTTTATATGATGATATATGAATATTTTAAGTTTCAACGACAATGAGTTTATGTCTGAAAATACTTATATGAGGCAGTTTATGGATGAAAGTTTGTATACGTTCATAGCAATTCGTTTATTGCAGCATACGCTTAAGAATGCAACTCGCCAATGCCGACTCCAAGTGGATTATTAGAATTCAGATCCTACTTGGTATGGTTATTGCCATCAAAAGCCTTGTAAAACTGTCATAGGCACACGTCATCAGCATAATTTTAACAGTTAGGTGTCTACGTCATTATTGTTCATTACTAGTGGGTCACTGACCTTGTTATTATGGATGGGCAGCGACAGCAAATAATGGACTCGAACCTCATGGATATAAGAAATGTTATTTATAAAGTTTGAAGAAAGGTTGTATGATTAACATGGAAAAGACTGACGAGCGATTTATCTTTGTCAAAATTTGAATGATGTGATATTATCGGCAGGCATTCATGTAAAAGGACGATAAAAAATAATTATAGATCAGAGAAATTAAATGGCATAATTTTAATATTATGCTAATTGTTTTGAAAGGTTCAGTGTGTGCGACATTTCACGGTGTACTAAAATTATGAAAAAAAAAAAAAAAATGCTGAATGACAAAAATTATGCATTAAATTACTACAAGAATAATTATTAGAAAATTACCTGTGTCATCACTTGACCGTAATTTCCGACAAGCTATATCACGGTATTATTATAAGAACTTTTTTTTTATTTATCCCGTTATTTATTTAAACAGTGATAGATGCACACACACACGCACACACACACACAATTTGCATACAAACACGTATACATATACATACAAACAAATATAGTTATCGACATACATTCATACAATTGTACACACACACACACTCTCTCTCTCTCTCTCTCTCTCTCTTACTCTCTCTATTTCTCTATTTTTTTTATCTCTCTTTATCTCTCTCTTTCTCTCTCTCTCTCTCTTTATATATATATATATATATATGTGTGGGTAAAGGTAAGTAAAGTTGGCTACCGTACTCCATCGCGAGCCAGAGGTTCCCTTTTCAATAGCTGTTATGTGTAGGGACAGGTGCTACTCCTTTCTCTGAATTGCTCTACTATACCCTTGATACGTTCCTTATACTGCTGAGTTTTAAGCGAGGAGGTATCAAGTACCATTTTTTCGTGTCTTTGGTATCATTCAACAAAAGAATCTAACCCTAGGGTCCAGGGCCATTGGTGATCACTCTACCATCCATATTATTATTGATATGGAAATTTACTCTGTAAGAAATTCATATATTAATCATCATATATTAAACCCTCCTTGACATGTCTTAGAATCCTCAAATATAGTCTCAAATAGAATAATTCCATACTCTTCTTCATATATATATATATATATATATATATATATATATATATATATATATTCAACTTTCTATGAGTTTCATGTATTATTAGAAAAATACATGAAACCAATAATCATGAGACTGTAATGAGAAGGTTAGTAAACAGATTTATCTTTTACTTTTCATTCTGCTCTTCTTGTGAGAATACGAAATGTTTTAGGATTTATGAAAAAAGCGTTTTCAAACGATTTGTTTATTTCACCATTAAAATCCCTGGGTAATCATTATTTATTTTTTTAGCCTTCTTTATTATATCTTGATATTAATCTCTTTAGATTCGATGAAATTCAATTAAATTACTCGCTAAAATAGTTAGAAAAGAAAAAAACAAAAACAAAATGCAAACAAAAACCAACATACCTAATCTGATTATTGCATATATATTTTTAAAGATAAATGGAACTAGTAGAAACGGGGTTGATATAAAGAGAGGAATGGATATTTATTTATTTTAGCTTTATCTTCCATGACTCAAGTTCTGTGCAATAATGATATTAACCTTTAATTGGGGACACGGAAAACATAATATTTCAGTCAATGACACCTTACTATCATTTAAGACACTCGCATTAATCCCATCATCTTCAAATCTTGTGTAAGGATCAGCATCTATTGAATTAAGGTGATCTCTTAAACTTATACCTAGTCTCATATATCTTTTATTTCAAAGATCATATTATTATTTAGGAAAAAATGCCCAGGGTTAAATTGGAAAGTAACTGACTCGATTTACAGCGAGCTTAAATGACAACATACCTTGAACATGTTTACCAAATAATCAAGTAAGAACGTGTCAAGCCATTGAAGAGATGCGAGTGATTCTCTAGATTTGAACATACATATACTCAAATCCAACTAGCTCATACTATTATGCTTTTCCTCGTAATCACTATAGCATAGAGAGAATATAGACAATGATGATGAACCAAGTACAGAAGATTTGAGTGTATAAGAAGGGGATTTTTTCTATTGAAGATTATCGATTGCTGCAATGAGCGTTAATCATGATGACAACAAACTAAAAGGGACGATGAATTCAATATTCCAATGAAATGCAGATTATTGTGATGAAAATAATGGAGAACAGTTATTGTGATCAAGAGAGGTGGGACACATGCCTCCATGCGAAAGTTTGATGTTCGGAGATTAGAAAATATAAAATAACATGAATGCCAAATTTAGGACACCCTGTTATCCTCTCAGCATTCAACCCGTACAGATGAAGATATTACAGGGTATTATCATTTGCAAGAAAATATATTTATTACAGTCGATTGTGTCATCTAGGGAATTGAATTCTTTTTATGTCATCCTCCCAGAGCTGGCTGCTCATACTCGGAGTTTTCCAAACCTACGCCGCACGATAGCTTTTGATTAAAATTTTAAGAAAACAGGGCGTTATATTCTCAAATGAGTCACAACTTCATGCGAATGTGCAAGAAATACATTGGGAGCTGAAAAAAGGGGCAAACATATCCTTACAAAAGGATGACAAAAGTTTGACTATAAGTTGTCAAGTAAGTTTCACAATACAAGATTAACAATGGACAGTCAAGTATACCCGGTCATCAGTAATATCGTATAACTGTGAGACACTGTCTTACCTATGCTTGGGTGCATGTGTGAGCGTATCTATATGAGTACGCGTATAAACAAAGAGTTTATGTATCTATATACTCGTGGGTGCGATCATATCAGTATGGGTGTGCATTGATATAGGCGTTGTATTTATGTATGTACATGGAGGCAGAGGTATAATCGTAACAAATAGATAGCTAAACAAGTTGAGAGAGATCAGCAAATTTTAATGGATAATAAAAGACAAATAGAAGGATTACTCAATGGGGATAAAAGGTTTGCCTGTTTTTTTTTGGGGGGGTTGTAGGTAATTAAAAGCACAGTTTTGTAATTGTACACTCGGAAGTCTGTTGACAATGATATCATTTTAAGTATACTTTTATTTCGTCCTTTCTTTCGGTAAGAGTGATTTTCTATTTTTGGAAGCCAGGTCATAATATTTTCAGAAAAAAACAAAAAAACAAAAACGATTAGGAATTAGTCAGGGAAGTTGTAGCCAAAGCAATGGTAGCTAGGCTGATTACCAAGACAGCCGCCAACAATAGTTGGTCATAAGCAGGGTCATGTTCGAATCTAATGTCTACTCACCTTTGCTTGAAAGCGAAGCGTCACAAACAACCAACTTCCCCAGGATAAAATCATGAATAAAGAAATGGCAAGACTACTCTGGAGTTCTAAATCTATTTTTTCTTTTATGATCATATCGGTGGCTTATACAGTTTTCACCAAAACCTGCGGATGACTAAAAATTCTTAAAAAAAAAAACAACATAATTTGAATGGTTGAACATGAGCTACACTGCGAACCGCCAAATTTACTACCACATCACCAAACAATGTTACAATCAAGATAGATTCATCAGTCGCATTTGGTGCTCGAGTAAATTATAATCCTCCTCATTGAAATTGTTGTCAAGTAACTGTAGACATATTCAGTCCTGAAATAACTTTCTTTTGCAAAATTGTTTTCCGGGTGAATATTGTTGGAGGAGACGAAATATTTCATAATCTAAAGGAGTTAAATAGGACGATTCTATAACTGCGGTGAAATATAAAATTATAGCTCTTCTTTGGATCTTCTGTTCTTCAATTAATGCACTGGAACTAAGCAAAAGAAGATTTTTTATCCAAAAATCTCCTGGATAAATTCATTAGTCACTGTTTTCAGAATTTCAGCACCCATATCATGGAGTTTGTGTTGTCAATAATTCTAAATCAACATTCCAAGGTTCCGATTGGTGTCTTATGTTGTTAATAAATCCTGGTCTGACTCCTCTCTGGCTTTCTATTGATGCACTACTGTTGATCACAAGCAATTTCTAGTTGACTACGTATTCACTATACATAGCTTCAAATTGAGTATGAAATTCGACTGGATTTTTACCCAAAATCTTAATAGCGTTTAATCATTATAGTTTTATTTTTTCTATTTCGCTAAAAGCTAAAAAGAGGTGGAGAATCAACTTTAGTGTACTTAAATTCAAAATGTTTAATGAGTAATCAAGAGGAATGTATTAGTGTCTCCCATTAGTTAAGGTTGACAATTGCTGTAATTGTCTGAATACGTAAGTTAATTACTGCATAATGGCTCCCCAATAATCTCATTCACCTTTCCTATAGATATAGTATAATTACAGTTACAAGATTAAAGAAAAAACTATTAACGACAGAGCGGAGTTCAAAGGCACTTCATTTTCATTATGGACGAGCAAATACTTCATTTTTTGTACTGACATCACGCGACATTACATGCATATTTATATGTGAATGTACTTGCGAAATATCTTAACTTATTTAACTTATGGTAGAAATATGTAATCCTGTTTGGATGTATTATTTTTTACTTACTTATATTTATTTAGTTACTTTTGTAATTTATATTTATAGTTTTTAAGGACATTCAAAATAAATTCTTTTCTAATGTATTTACCCAACATTTCTGCCATGGGCAGGATAGAAAAAGCGGAAGCAGAATACAGCTTGTTTCAATTCAGAGTTGCATTTCTCCTTGACTGGTAAGCAAAACCAAGCCTTGATGACCGCCTTCCCTACTATTTACTCATTACCGGGTGGATAGCAGACAGATTCATGCCTTTCTAACGGTATTAGCGCAATGTAAATCGGAAAAATGCATCGTCCAGAATTTGTACCCCTGTCGAGTTTAAATTTTCTACGACGATGGCCATTACAATAAACACTCCTCGAACTAAGGTACATAAAAATAAATAAAACTGAAGTTCAGCATTGGCAAACATTAGTGGTCTAATAATCTTATTACACTATGTGATAAGTTATAAAGTAAACGATAGGCTAATATCTAAGGAAGGAGAGAAAGAAGAAAAAGGGCAAAATGCCGACATACGGGCAGGTAGTTGACCTCTGAGTGCCTTAAGCAAAGGTACTTATGAGTCAGCCGGTCTCTGGTGAATGACTGCGTTTTTTGAGAAGGAGGAGAGAAAAATGAAGGTCCCATTATCTTGTACACGAGTGTGGAGCCGGCGGAAGCGGATCTTCCTCCGGTCAACAGTAGGCAAAAGGGATGGGATGACACGTCCTAGAAAGTTAAAGGAGAGACGTGATTAAGTAAAGACTCATAGTTTAACAACAGCTACGAAGATGTAAGGAATCAAAAAGTTTACAAGCCCCATTTTTTGGAGTGTGCTTCAAAGGAAGCCATAGGCTTGACGTGACTCAACAAACAGGCATGTTAGAAATACAAGAGAAAACAAAAACAAAAATGCAAGCTCTGTGTCTGCTCTCTCTTTCCAACCCTGATACGTTGCTTATCTTGGCCTAATTCGTTTGTTTCAGTTTCTTTCTCCCGGCGACTGCCTACAAGTTGTAGTACTAAATAAATCTTTGGGTACTGAATCAGAGTTTCTTCCATTCATTCACTTTTACCACGAATGAGTCACAATTGGTTCGATGGTGGTGCAACAGTCTATTCTGTGTTATTATTGTACATACATTCTTTTGGTAGCGCAATGCTACATTATAATCTAGCCTCTCAGAAATAGTACTCAAGTTTTTTATTGTCCCGAGGTGTTCGATACATGTGGAATTTGCTAAATCTAAGCTGGCTCGGGTGATGTCAGAGTACGCTATATAGGCTGGCAGACCATAGCAACTGGATTATAGGGAATATGCTATGTAAAATACAATGATTAATATTTTTAGTTTATTGGTAGGAATTATTGATCGAAAATATATTGATCAATGCTGATTCCATTCTGATAGTCAACACTTTGCTAAAATTTCATGAAAGAGAACAATTGATCGAAAACAGATTTCATTTTCAAAAATTTCTCAGCAATCTAAAAAAATGTCTTGATCTTCTAAAAAACTTGGTTTATTTTTGAATTTGAGTTCAATGAACTTCCTTTGCATAATGATAAAATTTGAAATTTGATATCAGAAACTATTTACTTGAGACACTTATAAAAATGCCACTTTTAATGATTCAAAATTTTTTGGTTTAATGACGGTTTTGAGAGACGCACTCGAACCGAAGAATTCCACTCGATTTCAGGTTTCCGTTGAACAACTGATTTTAATAAATTTTCCCACCATTTAATATAAAATCAAATCAGTACAATTATATTGAAGAAAGACCACACACACACACACACACACATACACACAGGTATGTATATGTATATGCATACAGTACTTATATATACACAAATATATATATATATATATATATATATATATATATATATATACTCACACACATATATGTATCTATACACACACATTCACACCTATATATAAAAATTTATTTGTATACATATATAAGCTTAAGTATACATATGTTATGTATATATCGTATAATTTTGCATCATATATAACTTACATGCATATGCATATATGTGTGTATATATGCATGAGTATATACTGATACGTGTCCATATAAATATTTATCTAAATACATATAATTATGTACTTATATATCAATGTATGTGTATGTCTGTCTGTCAATATATATATATATGTGTGTGTGTGTGTGTGTGTGTGTGTGTGTGTGTGTGTGTGTGTGTGTGTGTGTGTGTGTAATGTTTATCATCGAAGGAATATGATACTGTTGCACACTGCGTTCAAATTCTAGACTAGACTGCAGTTCACAAAGAGCCGATACGTTTATGAAAAGTAAGCATCCAAATATTTCCTTTTCCAGTTGGGAATAAATAGGATATCAAATTAGGCTTTGGAATAATGGTAGAGCAACCAGTCTAAAAGAGAAGAGACTCTGAATAAAAAGGTGCTAAACTCCTCAAAAAATCAACCTTGTGTCTCATCTTGCTCGTGGCCGAAGGGTTGAGTTAATACATACACGTATATTATATAATTTATATCATATATCATTACGCACACTGCTCCTCTCACAAAAACGCACACACAGTCTCTCTCTCTCTTACACACACACACACACACACACACACACACACATATATATATATATATATATATATATATATATATATATATATATATATATATATATATATATAACTCTCTATTAGAATTTGAAAGAGTTGGCATTATTCCTTATTTTTTCAAACTTCAATTGACTGGCTTTTTTTCTGAACCGCATCAAAATTGATTATCGATTACCTCCAATCAATAAAAATGGAACATTTATATTTTACTATATCTCAGTTCCTTTCCCACCACTCAGATCAAGGAGTCAAAGTAAAACATATTTTCAACTAATTAACTGATTTACACTGCGATAACTTTTATCCATTTCAAATGTCGGTCAGTTAATGACCAGTGTATTATTGATTAGGTCCCCCATGTTACGACTGCACTGAGAATATTGATAGTTATATCCAGTAGGACATCATTTATGTGAATAATATCATGGTATTTTTATGCCAATTATCATCTTGGAAAAAAGCAAAGAACAGTAGAGTAGTGCATTATATTTAAATGTACAATTAACTACTAAATATCTGTATTTTTTTAGTCCTATTGGCAAGGCTAAGAATTAACCGACTGTATCCCTGCAGAAGAGTAGCACCGTCTCTGCCAAAATAGTGGAGTCCTAAGTATGACTTATTACTGTATGTGATTGTAAAGCTGTTGTTCAAGAGATTGGAGAGTGGGGGTTACTCCTTCATTGCCATTTCTGCACATTACTTTTGATACAGAGTGGCACTACTTGATCGGGTCGAAGAGTCCAATCAGGAAATTATTTGTGTTTAACAGAAATACTTCATGCTATACAACTATTTATATTAAGAATAGTTTCTTGAAGCTATAATTATTTTCTAAAGATTATTTTAATTAGTTTAAACCTTATAACTCTTCGCAAACAAATGGTCATCATTAAATAGGACAAACTACTTGAAACCTAATGATGACTAGTAGTAGAGGAATACTAAAAACAGTGCTCATTATTTGTTTGAGGTAAGAATACTTGATAACTGAGTGTAAAATACTCTTTAGAAACGTCAAGGCAAAAATATAAACAGAACAATAAACCTATTTTCCAAACTTCAAGACATAAACTTACCTTACACAGATCGAAATGTTGTTAGAATTAATCTATCACAGAAAATCTACTTTTTACACAATAGCCTGTGTACAAAAATCAATGTTCGGTTCTGATAATACTTACATATCTAAGAGTCCCCATGCAGTATAATCCCTAAATAGTGCAGACTTTAAGAAAATATATTTTACCATAAAGAGTTAAATTCTAAATGTAAACACGTTCTGAGCGAAGGAACAATGATATAAAAAAAACAAATCTTGGAAAAGTTATAAAATGCTCATAGTGATTGGTTAAAACATGTGAGCTATCAGTCAAAACTAAAAGAATTTATTTTCGTCTGCGCATTTAGTACAAATATACAACAACTAATACCATAATTGTCCTTTCGATAAGTAAACATACCTTTAGGGGCCTCTGGTAGTGTAATGGTTAGCAAGCTCAACTTGCAAATCTGCACGAGTGATTTCGAGTCTCTTTGAGTGCCCCTTTCATATGGCCTTGTGCCACATCTAAGCAAAAACTTAGTAAACTACCATAAGTAAACATACCTTTTCTTTTTTCAACAGAGATGTTTGTCAGCTGCACGTAATTAATTTCCAAGCCAGTATATATAGTTAAAGTACTTGCAAGTTCTTGTTAAGTTAGTTTTAAACATTTTTTTATGGGATACTTTTTGTTGTTGTTCTTTATTTCTCCTAAATGTCAGTTCCTGATTCACGTCCAGAGAAAAATGTTCTTTTGACCAAAGAAAATTTGGATGGGATTAGATAGAGTGGATACCATCCTTCATTCTTGACTAGTTCCAAAGTTTATTGTCTATGCCCTAAATTGAATAACGATCTAAACAAAATTTGAGATGAAGCTTGAAAATTGTTAATCCTTATAATATTCGGAGTATTAACCTGATCTTTATTTTTATACTCGCAATGTTTCAGATGATGTGTCTTTCGGCCTGCTTCAGGCGTTTTAGCCTTCTTGGAGCGTCTAACTGAAGCCTTTATTTAATCTACGGGGGTAGACTTTTCGAATTATGTTGACTATGACAGGGTACAAGGGTTAAGTTACTGTAAGGTTTCCTTGTTATTCTTACCCGTAATTTGGACTGAACCTGTCACCGCTAGATGATTTCAATTAGATGCACTTTCCAACGAAGCAATAAAGATGAGGCTAATAGTCCGAATAGTTTGAATATTCAAGGAAATAACTATCCCTAGAACTTTAAAATGAGTCATACACTCACATCAACAATGTGTGTGTGCGTGTATAAGTCACATACAGATTTATATACACATACACACAATTGTATATATATATTGATACGCTGCGTCTCATCAACCGAAAAGGACATCGACACGAGGTTAACGAAGGCAGGGACAGCTATCAATAGACTATCGATTATATAGAGATCAGACCTAACCGATAAAATGAAACGCAGTTTCTTCCAGGCAGCGGTCGCATCGATACTACTATATGGATGCACTACATGGACTCTAACAAAACGGCTGGAGAAGTGTTGCATACATATATATAGTCATCTGCTGATTCATGCAGAAATATACATATATATGCTGGATACATACCGATGCAATAATAATTAAGACGCCCGATAATAAAGACACAGGAATAAACGACGCACGCAGGAAAGAAGACGCAGGAAGACTTCTTTATAAAATATTTTACCTCTCTCTTTATTTGTAAGGTTTCGAAAAGGGTTACTCAAAGTTTGCGTGTGAGAGGTAGCTGGGGACCGAACATTACTGAAATATTTTGACCCCGAAGTTATGGCCGTCAGCGTTGTGTCTTTCTCGTTCTCCAGGGTTGCTCAACCGGACCCTGGAGTAAACTCTTCTGTGTGTAGACACGCCTCAACGCCTACGCAACCTCTTCCGATTTCCAGCGACCGGGATGTGTCCCTTCCTTCCGGTGCACCACCTTGAATGGCATTTTTGGCCGGGTCAAAAGGTCAAAACATAACAGAATAAGCTAGACGGCAATTACACAAGAATGCTGCGATCAATCTTGAACAAGTCCTGGCGGCAACACCCCACAAGACACCAACTGTACGGCCACCTGCTTCCTATAACGAAAACTATCCAAGTTAGACGAACCAGACATGCAGGACACTGCTGGAGAAGCAGGGAAGAACTCATAAGTGATGTACTCTTATGGACCCCCACATGTGGCCGAACAAAAGCAGGACGACCAGCTCGAACATACTTTCAGCAGTTATGTGAGGATACGGGATGTAGTCTAGAAGACCTGCCGGAAGCGATGAACAATAGGGAGGAGTGGCGAGAGAGGGTCAGGGATATCCGTGCTACCATATATATATATATATATATAGGGCACAGAAGGTTTTGTTAGTATTATTTCGTTTTGTGGGTTGTCCTTTTCGCTGTTCGCCTATGGTTTTCAATTTAAGTATTCAGACTTCTTTGTTGTTCTTCTTACCACATTTAACTTCTTTGTCTGTGCAAGGCGGCCAGAAAATTTAAGGAGGGAAGGAAATTTACGGAAATACTTTTCAATTCTAACTTTATTTTAGGGTTCTGTGGCGAAGAGATTTTTCATGAATCAGTAGTATATAGCCGCAGCTCCTACACAAGGGGTCAAAATATATCACAAGTAATTTTTGGTAGATTTGAATATGAGGTTTGTGGCATGTTTAGTAGATCCTTTCAATAGAGGCCGCAACAAAGAGGAGGCGCAACCTTCCGCAAAGTCCAAGACTTGGGCGAAACACCCATGTTACCTGCCAGCAGCCCTGAGGGGAAGGCCCGTCCAATATTAGGAAAACCCTTTGTTTAGGCAAGCACCCTTCTTGCATCCTGTCTGAGGCTTCTGGGAACTGCAAAATTGAAAAAAATGAAATATATATATATATATATATATTAGAGTGAAAGTTGATATTCCAAACTAATTGTGTATTTTACACTAGACCCCCGAATTAAAATACAACCTTACCACTAAGTGATGTGTTGCAACTCAAAAAGTAATCTCTTAAATTAATTGTTTGATATTCATATGCAAAGCAACGTAAATTTATAATACATAAATAAATATTTTTGTGAGAAAGAGAACACTAATATAAAAAAACAAAACAATATTCAGTCTTTGGTTTCTTTTCATTTATGAAAAGACCGAGGCAAGTATGTATATTTCTCTCCGGTCGTCTGTGTGATTGCATTTGTGTGTGTGTGTGTGTGTGTGTGTGTGTGTGTGTGTGTGTATGTGTGTGTGTGTGTGTGTGTGAGAGAGAGAGAGAGAGAGAGAGAGAGAGAGAGAGAGAGAGAGAGAGAGAGAATATAATTAGCTTATCATATCCGAAGAGAAAAGATAAATTAATTTTCTCTTTCCAATGTGTTCCAGTGAATTAACAGGGTGCACCGTTGCAGTATTAGAAAAGAAAAAGTTGTTCTATTCATTTGTCTAACAAGTGAATAAATCAAGCAACGACAAATAGTTGTTCCAAGTAAATGTCTTCACTTACCAAAACTGAGTGGTAATTCTATTGAGTGTGAAGTGAATTCATTGTGATATATATATATATATATATATATATATGTGTGTGTGTGTGTGTGTGTGTGTGTGTGTGTCTGTCTGTGTGTCTGTCTGTGTGTCTGTGTCTGTGTGTGTGTGTGTTAAATTGTGGTTCAAACAGTGTATGAGCATTTGCTAAAATGTACTTGTCATTAAAACATAGTATCGTCAATTTTTCTGTCGAATCGTTATTTTATTTATTTTCTCTCTGATTATACTCCAGAAAAAAACAGGTGAATGAATTGCCCTATAGAATCAATGTAAAGAGCGCAAAGTGGAATAATTATTATGAAGTATGATATCTTAACACTTCTGAAATCCTCAGAATGAGAGTAAACTAGGGCATTTGCTATTATTCTTTTTGGAATATAATATTACAATTATGTCGTCCACCACAGAACTTTTATAGTGTGTAATTTTCCCACTTCTCGTGTTGATTATTAACCTGATGAGCAGATTAAGGAATTTGGCGGGTGATTTCAGTATAAAGAATGCTAAGTAGTTTAATTGACAAAAAAGAAAAATATATCATATATCCCAACCTAATTACCCTTACGGCATACTAATTACACTGATAAAGATAACTTTGCTTTTGTTGATACAACTACCAATTTAGTAATTTTCCAGACAAAAATAAGGATGTTTTAAATTACTATCAAAAGTAAAGAATACAATATGAGCAAATGTCATCAGCATTGATTTCAGTCTGTTAAAACTTAATTGGTTATGTACATTGATAGTTCATTAATAGAGAATAAGTTAAAATCGAGGGTGTAGAGAACTCATATTGTTTCCTATTATGCTTGTATTTGAAAATTAGATTTACCCAGCGATAAATCAATGCCTTTTTTTCTAAATGATACATCTTAAATGTACGACCAATAAAATATTATATACGGGATGTGCATGTTGCTTTGTATCAGTGCGCATACACAAGTGTGTTCTCGATTTTTATTGATGTCTTTGACCATGTCATAGGATGCAATGTAATTTAACACTTAAATCGATTGGAGGAAAGGGCAGAATAACTTATAAAAACCAAACGAAAACAAAACCAACAACCACTCGGAATAATCAATTTTCAACACAACAAAGGTTAATGACTTCTAAAAGGAGCAAAGTCACCTCATTTGCAAATGTAATCTTAAAACTGGAATAAAATACATCAGATCAATTCAAAGAAATACGGTGTTATATCGAATGGATTTTCGAAACACGTAATATACAAAGAACTTCTAGTCGCAAAAGGAGTAGCCTGCAAGAGACAGAATTTAAAGACTGTGATCAATTATACCTTTATTTGTAAGATGAATTCTATTAAGAGTCTGTTTTATTGTCTTGTCGAGTAAATCATAGCTAACATCCGTTGAAGACATATATTTGTTCAATGCCTATGAATTACTAATTATCTAATGAAGCACACGAGTACATTCTGGACAAGCACATTACTTCCATCTTAGAGATGATCCTGTAGGGAAATCTTCTAGAGTTATATCTATGTCAACTGATTTTCCAATATGCTTTAGGTATTCTTTGCTCTCTATAGATGTGCAATGATGAGCGGCTGTTTAATTGTATACAGACCGTTTTCATTTGTTCGGTAGATCGAAGGTTTTAGTTAGCAGCAGCTACTCTTCTTTGGCAAAAACGTCTTAATCTATTCTCAGACTTTGAATTTTGCAATAACCGTTTGATCGTCCTTAGCATAAAATTAGGAGATAATGTACCAGGACTAGATTGAATACTTTTTAACTCTTCCAGGCTAAGATTGGATTGCAACTGATTGTTTAGCAATGTTATAATTAATTAAATGTTCATGGCAAAAATGAAAAACTGTAATTCTTAGTATAAAAGATAATTCAACATAACAAAAAAATATGAACATGAAACTAATATTCTGTGGAAACTTTCATGAATATTTTCGAGCCTTTCTTTAAAATTTAAGCAGGGCAATTTAGATATGTATCTGTTTTTCTTAATCTCATATTTTTATTTCTAATAAACAGAATAATTACATAAATTGATAGTATTTTGAACCATCTATGATAAGTAATATTTAGTTAAGTAAGTATAGATATTTTAGAAGAGAAAATAATTTGCTCAGTAATAATTTTTTTTGTACTTTTAGAGTTTGAAATGTTAATTTCTAAACGTTTACATACATCATTTTAGGACCTGGCTTTTTTTTATCGGAATGCAATTATATTCATATACACTATTTAGTGAAAACATTTTTATTTGTTTATTTTTAACAATGAAATTATCAGTACGTTATTGAATTGAATACTCTCAAAAAGTGCGAGCGCACTGAGCGTTAATTTTCCCAGTGCATATCTACATTAACATTTTGGACACTTAGTTTGGGTTGAACAAAGACCAAAAGCTTCCAAGAAAAATATTCTGAAGTCCCTACTACGATGCAATTTTTGATATTTGAAGAAATTTGTCACAAGCAAAACTTGAAAGACAAGAGAACCATCGCCTACACATGAAGGAAAAGTAGTGAAAATGGCTTGTCTGCATATCAATTGGTTCCCACACGTGTGATATCAAGAAGTTTGGAAAATTTTTGCGCCAAAGTTGTAAATTATATATATTCTGCTAGTGTTCATAATTAAAACTCAGTTTTGCGTGAATATAAGCAACGTTTTTATTTATTTTTCCTTCATTGTAATAGTCATTTTAAAACAGATTTTGTTTTTTTGAACTATGTTTACATACATACATACATACATACATACATACATACATACATACATATACGTTGTGACTGTCTATCTTTCTGTGTTTATGTGTGTGTCTGCATGTGTGTAACTATGTGTGTATATGTATTTATATTTCTGTGCAAAAATGATTAACATTATATTGATTTTTTAGGATTCAATTGAAAGAATTGAAACTATCAATTGGATGCAAACAAATGAGTAATATCAATTAGAATTTTTAATGCTGGATGATAATACTTGAATGGATTTCCCTGTGTGGAAACAAATGTGCTGCGGTTAGTTTAAAAATGTTGACTTCAAATCATTTACTTGCAAATCATCTATCTATCTATCTATCTATCTATCTATCTATCTATCTATCTATCTATCTATCTATCTCTCTCTCTCTCTCTTTCTATATATATATATATATGTGTGTGTGTGTGTGTGTGTGTGTATGTGTGTGTGTGTGTGTGTGTGTGTGTAGGGTTGGGTGAGAGTGAGAGAGTATGGTTTTACATGTAAAAATAGGATTATCTTGTAATCAATATTAAATAATGCAAGGTTTTATATACTATAAAAGAAAACCGAATTAAACCAAACCTAACTAAACTTACTTTTTATGCATACTTATTTTAGTTACGTTTTACCGATGACAAAATCAATGGGTCCAATATCTGAAGTTAGAATTCATTATCTGGCAATGGTTATCATCTTTAACAAACAGAACGATATTCATTTGAATAACTGACCAAAGTGCTCTTTTTTAAGAAAATATATTAAACTTGTTGATTCTATGAGCAGTTATATCCTTTACTGAAGTTTTTATCGATAAATACAAAAAGAGAAAAAATGTGAGTAAAGTTTTCTGGTATCCTAATTATAATGGAAAATATCTTCTTGTACCAATAGCTGTATCTCTCAAAGTTTTTGAAGTAACAGAAATCTTAAACGATCCCCCCCCACACACACACACAAATAAATCAACATATATTCTCCAATCTTACCGGATCATTTCATTATTGGTCATTCATAAAATTCGCTCAAAACTATTTCCCTAAACTTTGTTTGATAAACGTTGCATAGTTTTGACAGAAGAAAATAATAATTCCCAGAAATACTTCCCTACATACAATATGAAAGTAAACAATCATACCTCCATGCAGACATAAGTATTAACAGAGGAATACGGACGCATTTAATCAAAATGTATTAAAAACAAAAGAAAAAAAGACGTAGTTACTCATTACTATGAAACTCACTGGCCAGTAGCAAAATTTGATTGGTCTCAATGATTGAGACAATGTAAATGAGATTCTCTTTGAATACAGTGTGGTTTACATTGGATTGATTCTATCTTACATTTCGATTGCTTTTGCTTGTTTGGTTTGTTTGTTTGTTTTTACGCGTATTTGCTTTCATAACTTTTTCAGGTGCTTTGTGTTGATGATGGCGCCCGCAGAGCCATGTTACCAATCAGTCTAAGTAAACGGATATAATCTCTTAGAACTCTTGAAAATCAATTCTTACCAAACTTGGCATTTCCCTTTGGCCGATTATTTCTTATTTCCTTTCTTTTAATTACATTTTTTTTAATCTTGATTGCTTTCGTATACATAAAGACTATCTGTTCAGTGGGATTTGACGATATATTTCTTCATTTTACTCTCATGCCTGTACATCCGAGGGTGGATCAATCAATCAATCAGTATGCTAACTCGTAGTTATTGACTTAATTTCAATCTCTATTTATTATAATGTTTGATCTGTATAATCATTATTCAACCTTGAAGTAAGTGCATATAGAAATTTAATCAATGTGAAGATTATTTCTTGTGTGAAAAATAACTTCTTTTTATCCACAAGGTTGAGTCATATTACTATATATCCATAAACAAATATAGGAAAAAAATCTTCATCTAGTAAAGAAAACATGATCAACCAACCGATCTATTCAGATAAATATACATACCGGTTCCACATATTTCTTATATGTATATCATTTTTAATCTATAATTTATTTTTCCCTCATCGGGATATCATTTTCAGTCACACTGTAAGATTTGTGGCAACATTTTGTACATTGATATTTAGATATAAAATGTTCTTGAATAGATGACTGCTGGATAACACACACACACACACACACACACACACACACACACACACACACACACACACACACACACACACACACACACACACACACACACACACAAAGTTTGGGATTGCCGGCTGACATATGCTGGTAAATGCAAAGCTCTTCTCATGTGAATAAGTATTTAAAACAATCCATTGATTACGCTGAAAATGACAATATCTCAAGAGTAAGATATCCGACTGACGTAATATTAATGTCAACCGGTTTTTGATCCCAGTTTGAGGATCCTCGTGTGCCAAGCCACATTAATGAATTATGATACAATGAAACAGTATGTGTGTGGATGACAATATATATGTTCTCCACTAAGCAATCTGAATTGAGAATTATGGTAACCAATAGTGTATATGTGAATATATAACAGAAAGGTTCCTTCGCTTACGTAAAGAATGATGATGGCTCATGAGTAAGTTATCCGACTGACGTAACGTCAGCCAGCTTTCGACGCCAACTTGAAGCTTCTCACGTTTCGAGCCACACTGAAGTATTTTGATGCAACCAAAACAGCCTGTCTGTGAATGACAATATATATATATATATATATATATATATATATATATATATATATATATATATATATATATATATATATATATATATATATATTCTATTAAAGATAATGTATTTCTCTCTTCCTATCAAAACGATTTAGAGGCTGATGCACCTAATCTGTGCTTGAAAAAAAAAAAAAAAACACGCTATATACAAAAAAAAAAAAAATAATAATCCACCATAAGGCATCTATAGCTAGATAAACATTGAATACATTTCTGACTATTTGATTCACATTGCTTCCCTCATAAGTGTTATTTTCATTGATTATTTTACGAAAATTTATCTGATAAAATCAGTATATATATATATGTATATATACATATATATATATATATATATATATATATATATATATATATATATATATATATATATATATATATATATATATATGTCTTGCTGCTAAGGTTGGTGCTCTAGACACAGTGTTTGAAAAATTAGTGATTGTGCCAAAACCAAACATTCTTTGATTTAAAAGCTCATTTCACATACCGACATTAACATTACAACACCATGGACAATAAACAAACTACCTGAGCCTACAGCGTCATCAGCCAAGCAGAATATAGATATTACATACGTACAAGAGCATATATATAACCAGAAAAACCTAGAAATAATGTACCATGGTCCCTGTAACCAATTGACATTCATGTCAACATCTGCCCGGAAAATGTCTGTCAATGCCCCAGTTAGAGGTCTAGGATGATTCTCGATACTCGTGCTTTCATATCACTAAATAGCAGAGAGAAAACCAACTGGGAATATGTGTGGTATATTTAATGACAAACCCTACACAGCAATTCACTCTTGCTACAGTACAACCAATTTCAGTTATTAAACAGATACCACCGGCGACTCTAATGAATTATCTAATATCTTCCCTTGTCTGATACATTCCAAACACAGCGTCCTGATCATCGAAGTAGGCATGAATATATATATATATATATATATATATATATATATATATATATATATATATATACGAAGATTAAAAAATTCAGCTTCTACGCTTCGCGAAATAGAAATGAGAAATATCTAGTTAAGTCCTTTCTCGAAAATAGATTCTTATGACTACATACTACATCATAATTGGAAGATAAACTATTGATTTTAACCTACCCAGATAACACTAAATTGTACCAATATCGTATATTTATAAGCAACACGTAGATAAACAAGACTTTGAGCAGTTAGGCATTTCCCTCTTTTGAAGTAATATCGTCCAATCAGGAAATAGTCTCAGAAAAGATTTATTTGAGCCTAATCAAAAATAAGAAACAAAGAATTAAGACTTACCAATATATTTGGTCCTTAACTGTAAAGAGCGATATAAGTGATATGGAAATATTTGCATTTCACATAACACTAAAATTCTGGGTAAACTTATGAATTGAACAGTTCTCACTTATCCAGATATGGGTAAATATTTTAGACTGGTCTCTTGGTATGGCAACCGGTCAAGGATTTAGCTTGGTTTTATCTCATATTAACCACTGTAGTTTATTTAATATCAAATCCGTTTTTATACATATAAACAGTTCTATTTCGAACAATTCAGTTTGGCGTAAGTACAGTGTAATTGTCAAAAACTGTTCTACTTCAAACAATTCGGTTTAACATAAGTACACTGCTTTGTTCTATTGGACCCATAGATAGGACTCTATCAGGTGCTACCATTCTGGGCCAAGGTTTACTAGGGAGCTATGGCAATAAATTGATACTCCGCATTCCCCAAAGCATTACTGGAGCTTCAGTATCAGATTGTTTAGTGTCCTATCAGGACACTCGTTGGCGGGAGTCTTAGCCCGCTGAAGAGATGCAGTCGGTGTATTTTGCAGCCCCAGCCGAATAGGCAAATAGGTCTAGGAGAAGTAAAATTTGAATTTAAACAAGCTAAACTCCGCCTTAAAATTCCTTTGTGTCTCATTGTTACATAGCCATATACACGAATATGGCCATGTGCGAAATGGGTGAAATGGACATCGAATGTTGATTACGATAGAACATATGAATCACGAAATTCGAAAACAGGTAATGACTTCTTGTTCAGGTACGAAACCTTTTAATTAACTTTGAGTTAAAGGTTTCGAGGTAAGGAGGAGAGACACAATCTTCTATGCTGTCTTATTCATTTGGCCCCCATCTCGTGCGGCCCTCATAGGGCGCTCGTTCGCCTCGCGTCTGCGAGCTCCAAAAATCAGTCCTTCACGTTTGGCGTCTAGTACTCGACTCTTACTTCCTTCAAATCTCCCACAAACCTCCGCACGCCTCCGGTGCGTGACGTCACCCGCACCCTGTCACCGCGTTTCGTCTCGGACTATTATGACATCTGAGTGACACCTCCATCCGCCCGTGCGCACCTGCGTTAACACCTGCCTCAATGTTGCACCCAACTTACCCATGTGCTGAGCCGAAAGGTTCTCAGCCAAACTAAACTCAAATGCATGAACCGAAATCCCTCGGCTATTCCATAACATCATGCAATGTGTTGAGGGATTAGGTAAATCCATACTCCTCTCAAGAGTATGAGTGGCTGTTGGATCTCGGTGATCACATATGTCGGTTGTCTGTGATTTTTTTTCTTGGGTCGACAAATATACGCAAGAAACTGTTTGGGTTTTATGCATATAGTGAATTATGAGTAAACCAATGAAGATTAAAACTTCAATTGAAACCTTTAATTTTAATAACATATCTTGTTTTTATTCAATTTTTTCCATGGATAACGGCTTAAGGTTGGTTAATTTCTCATAGTCTTTTGATCTTTAAATAGTAAACAGAAGGTTTATTAAATGTTTTCACTGTATGAAGTTATAAAATCTATTAAGGTACATGATAAGCGGTCGTTGATGATAATCTAAAGAAGATAACACAATCAATATTGATAAAAGAGAAATTCTAAAACGCAATATCTGAACGATTTATTTGTAACGAATTTTATTCCTTTACAATTCGCTTGTGTCTATCAATAAATGATCCATAAATCCATAATTAATCTTTAGTGTTCCATTTTAAGAACATTACATTGAGAAAATTACAATTCATCAACCATGCATTCATTTGATAAGCAAAACATCGTCAAGTTTTGATACGGTGTGTAGATTTCGAATCCATATTAGACATTTCTTATGAATATCGATATAGCCTTTTTGTCATATAAGAGCAAAATATCGTAAAAGACAAATGCTTAATATTCCAAAATACAGATTAGCGTTGAATAAGTAGAAAATGACTTTTTGGAAAACTTTCTCGATCCAACACTCATTGCGTGCCAAGGTTATAGCCCAACATGCTTTTTTTAAAAAACTGTTGAACTTTGGCGATTACGGTGCATATTCACAAACTTACAACCTTCAAAAAGTTTGTAAATTATTAAACTCATGCATATATTTACACAACCCCACCGCCTTGAGCAGGATGAAGTTTATTTCAATTCTATAGAGGAATACAGCTGGATTTTAATTCAACGTTTCTTTTCCTTCTAAACTGGTTACCTAAACAAAGCTAAAAAAGCGCAGTCAGCCAAACTATTTACCGATAGTTAGAGAGAAAAAAAATAAACACATGCATTTCCCTATGGAATTTACGCGTATTAAAATACAATCAGCTATGTCCCTGACTCATTGTATTTGAGGAAAAACGTTAAGCTAATCGCGCCTCCTATCGATAGGCTCTTGATCATATGGAAACCAGACCTGACCGATAAAATGAAACGCAGTTTCTTCCAGGCAGTGGTTGTATCGATACTGCTATATGGATGCACTACATGGACGCTAACTAAACGGCTGGAGAAGAAACTAGACGGCAATTACACAAGAATGTTGAGAGCAATATTAAACAAGTCCAGGCGACAACATCCCTCAAGACACCAACTATACGGCCACTTGCCTCCCATCACGAAAACTATACAAGTTAGACGAATCAGACACGCAGGACACTGCTGGAGAAGCAAGGACGAGCTCATAAGTGATGTACTCCTATGGACCCCCACATATGGCCAAGCAAAAGCAGGACGACCAGCACGAACTTAAATACTGCAGCTATGTGAGGACACAGGATGTAACCCTGAAGACCTGCCAGAGGCGATGAATAATAGGGAGAAGTGGTGAGAGAGGGTCAGGGATATCCGTGCTGGCGGCACGACATGATGATGATGATGATGAAACGATAGTATAAGGTAATCATTTAATTAATGATATAATATAATCAGTATATTTTAGCTGATTGAATTCGTAAAAGGTCGCATAAAATTATTTTGTTTTGATTATCATATCAGCCAGCATTTTTTGAATATCAAAACGGTGTAAACTTTTCTATCTTTCATAATATCTATGTTGTGAAGAAAAAACAAATGTGGGAATAGGTTTTCATTCCCCTTCTAATCCTTTTCTGAATAATTATATTTTTGGAATTTTCACAAGATATCATGAAAGTCATCTTATATTTTCAGATAGATGGGTGAAAATTTGGAGGTTGTGTTTTAACCTAACAAAAGGTTACTGAATGATAAATAACCAAAACGGAGGTTAGAAAGGAAATGGAAATCTTTATAACATTAGCAAAATATAACACAAGAAAGCGACGTGAAGAAGTTAAACTATTGCTCGTGGTGACTAGATAGCATGTTTCAACCCCTTGAGAATAGTGTCAAACGTATTTATAATTAATGGGACATACCCATTAATATTCAAAGGTAGGGTATATGACAGTTAAATATGCCATCAAACAAGAAAAAGCGAAAACGAAACACATATTTAAAATAAAATCGGTTCATTAGTTATTAAAGTGTAGCTGGATAGATGTTACGGGTCTATTCAAAAAAAAAAAATGCAAAGAAAAAAAATGTATTACTTATGGAAAAGTGTACTGAGAGCTCGAAGTGTTTTTGGTACGGTGTTTCGTGTTATGTTGGAAAAGCTAAAATTGTAAGGTAAACTCAGGACATAATCTCTTTTGGGCCCTTAAGTCAATTTAACTATTAATATTTTCATAGCAAATCTATATATATAGACGGCAATCAAATGATAAAAATACTTGATAATAATGACCATAACACGACTTAAGAGATATACAGAATACACATCCACGAGAATGAAGTACTTAAAAATCATTTGTCCCTGGTTAGATATGGGAGTTACCTAAAATAAGTTTGTCTTTTGTTAAAAGAATAAAATCATTACTCGAAACTATTTCCATGAATAAATTACAACTAAGGGTTAGCAAAAATCTATTAGTTTTGAAAATAATTCAAAGGGCTAAGAAAAACTGGATAAATTGCGACCACGATGAATGTAAGAAAAATGAAGTCGAAGTAAATAACCTCGAACTTAATTTAAATCCATTGACGTTACGCTTATACTGATATTCAAAGAGAGTTACCAACAAAGTTCATTATCCCATTAAAAAAAAAAAAAAGAAAAAAAAAACAGTGGTTGATTTAAACAATTACTCCTCCAATTTAGATCAAATTGTTGTTGCAATCAGTAAAAACTTCATTAAGATGATTGTAGTTACAGCATTTGTCTATCTGCTAACCAACATCCTAAAAACTACTTTACTGCCAAGAAACAGAAAAGAAATTTCTCGGCATTTTCCCTATATTTTCAACTGTTCTTGACAGAAGTAAACTATGCAGCATCAATCAAACATTATGGTACCATCGAAAAGTGTTATTATATTTGAACATGTGAATTCCAAGCTAATAGTGAATTGGTGAATTGTTTGGAATGCCCAGTTTAATTGGTCCTTGTTTTCTTCAATGATTTGTTATTAATTTTCTGAAAATTGCCACTGCATTGAACTGATCTGATATATAAGGATATGGTAAACTGCATACACTTAAACTCTAGATCTGCGGTTAAAGCACTGGCCTGCGGAGTTGTAGTAAGCGAGTTCGAACTCCAGTCGCACTATTATGTTCACTTTCAAACAAATACTCTTCGATAAGGTATGAACCACCTTATCCTCCCAGTTATGGGTTAAATAATAACACTACTGTTCTTCTAGAAGGATAGATTTGGCATTAGATAACCCAAGAAGATTGATATGCCATTAAAACAACAAACATCATGTGAGAGTAGATCTGCAATCCTCATAGTATATATATATATATATATATATATATATATATATAATTTTCGACTATAATAGAAAAATATTTAAAAAATTAATAATTGGCGATCATCAAGTAACCAGTTTCGAGATTTTACCTTAGTATCTTCGTTTTAATCCTATTTACCAACCCCTCCGCTCGGGCAGGATATGACACAAGGTCAATTTTTAAGCGGAGTTTAACAGGTTTTCCTTCTCCTAGACTAGTTGCCTCATCAAGGCTGAAGAATCAGTCAACCCTACTATTTTCCCATAGCTGGAGGGAGAATAATTGGATTCACCCCTTTCCCAAGGGTATTAGTGCTATGTGAAATGCAATCATTCTCGTCTAGGATTTGAACTCGAGTCACCGTGTCCATTTCCTACGACGATAACAATTACACTTCGTTTAATGTTATTCTATTTGATAGTGAAAATTAGGTAAAAGCTCTTATCCGAGAGTTCAAAAGTCATTAACAGAACTCAAGCCCAAATAAAAATTGCTAAAACGCCAAAACATCGATCACATAACGAAATTTGATGCTAAGACTTTAAATAGAGTAAACCAGCTACACAAGGTAACAGCGTCTATAATAGAGCGTAATAAAGACATCATATGCATAGAAGAATATAGATTCTGCTATAATGAACAAGAATTAAGATACAATTATACTATTAATGTATGGACGTTTGTTTCGGTATCTGCACGTAAAAATTCCGTCAATTCCATCATGAGAGGTGTATGGATGCCTCTCAGTCCTCATGCTTGAAAATCGAGAATAACGTGTGCCTCATTGAATAGTAACGCTGGCACAACAATCATCTCTTGTGACAGTAGCAACTAAGATAGTGATGAAATAGACACCATCACCTTCGACAACGTGCTATCTTCACTAATCTGACAAATTCACAAACACAAACTCTAACCATCGGTGACGACATGAATGCTCAAATAGGCAAAGATAAAAATAGCAAATTCTGCTAACACAACACGTCAGACAGATATGGAAAATATCTATCTGACTTTCGACTAGAAAACCGACTAGTATGCCTTAATACTAAATACAAAAACAGAGAGAAAACATTAAACCTACTCCTACACAAAAATGCTAAAACACATTTACATTATACTTTCATAAACAAGAAGTGTGTAAATATCACTCTGAACTGTGAGGCATACTTCTCTTTTGAAGGAGTATTTTCCGATCACAGAATTGTCACAAGAAAGTTATGCCTGAGTCTAAACGGAAATAAGTAAGACATAGATAAAGCCTCACTGGTCTTGACTAATAGAGATATCAGCAATAAATATAAGGTAACTGTAAGAAAAAATTCGATACCCTTCAGGAGATATTTGAACTACGCACTCCGAGCGACAAATATGAAAATTTAATTACTTGTCCCATGAAAGTAGCAGCTGAGATCATGCCAACCAAACCAAGAGCCGAGTGTAGAGTTCCATGGGAGTCACTAGTACTTAGGAAACGACCAGATAACTAGAAAATAGCGTCCCTATTTAATAAAAGACACCAACAAATGTCAGCGTGCAGAAAGTAAAGAAGGCCAAGAGAGAACTAATACGTGTCAAAAAGAACAACAATAATACAGTAAAAGCCAGATCAATAAAATACGAGACTTAGTAGAAGATAGGCAATCAGAAATAACATGACCGACAGTAAATGAAATAAGCAAAACAGAAAGCACCTCGGGAAGAATAGCGAATTAATATGTTGAAAGAAAAGATCTAGAATTCGCTAGGAAACTCCTCAAATGTCACCGATAAATCTATCCCCCAAATTATTAACAGCCAACGAGACACCATTCTAAAACTGCCCACATAGTCAGAACTTAGAACATAGACGTGATGATGATGATGTCACGCAGCCAGCTCGGATCTACCTGACGCCCTCTTTGCATCCATCTCTATCGTCCATCGCTTCCGGGAGGTCATCCAGGCGATATTCTGTATCAGCACAGAGCTGTTGTATATGGGTTCTAGTCGGTCGTCCTACCTAGCTCGTCCATGTGAAGGGGTCCACTGGAGCACATCGCTTATCAGCTCCTCCTTACTTCTCCAGCAGTGTCCCACAAATCTGGTTCGTCTAACTTGGATCGTTTTTGTGATGGTTGGTAAGTGGCCGTACAGCGGCTTTTTTCTGGTGAGTTATCTCTAAGACTCATTCAATATAGCTCGCAGCCTTCTTGTATAATTACCGTCATGCTTTTTCTCCATACTTTCAATTAGCGTCCATGTGGTGAAACCGTATAGCAGTATTGACATAACCGCTGCTGGGAAAAACTGCGTTTTATTTTATCGGTCTAGTCTATCGATAGCTGACCATCCCTTTGCTAGTTGCATGTTGACGTCATTCTCCGTTGAAGAAAAGCTGATTCCTAGGTAGGTGAACTTGTCCACTAGTTTTAAAGGCCCACTCTTTTGTGTGGAAATGTCACCTCTTTAATTAAAGCATATATATTCTGTCTTGTCTGCATTGACACTGGGGCCTATGCCACCTGCTGCTCGATCCAGACTATGTGGCGGGGATTCGGCTTGGGCAGGTGTATTTGCAAGAAGTTCTACGAGTATCATTAAATAAGTTTTCAGACTTTTTCGTATAGACACTTTTATTGATAGTACACACATGAAACTGTGGTCCCCTCCGAAGTAATCTCCTCCAATGCAATACACTTGTTGTACAGTTCCTACAACTTCTGGAAGGCCCTATGGAAGTCATCTAGTGTTAGCGTGTCAATGACCTTCGTCACAGTCGCTTTCATCTCCTCAATTGTCTCATAGCGACAGCCTCTGAGCTAGGGAATAACCAAAAGTCACAGGAAGCCAGGACTGGACTATAGGGAGGATGAGGAACTGTTTTGATGCCCTTTTTGGTCAAATAGTCTGTGACAAGGATGGAGTAGTTGACTGGTGCATTGTCCTGGTTGAAATGCCACAGACCCGATTTGAAGAGTGCTCGCCTCTTCCGACAGAATCTGTTTCTGAACTCCCTTAAAACATCAGTATATTAAGCCTAACCCTAACCTTTTGGCCAATCGACTATGGTGTATTGACTTCCTTATTCCTCCCACACCTGTCATTATCCCTCACAGACTCCCTGTCTTCCTTGAATCTCTTATGCCACTCATAAACTGATGCTCGATTCATGCACGATGGTCAAAAAGCAATCTGAAGCATTCCATTGGTTTTTGTGGAATTTTTTCCAAATTTAAAACAGAATCTTATTGCATATAATTTTTCTAAATTGTCCTCACGTTCAGATTGCATATTTGAAATTCACCAGTTGTATTCCAGTTCCTGCTGTAGCTGTTCCTTTGAACCTGAAATAGTAAAAATTGGTCAGTCATCTCATATCATAAATAGCAATAACATACTGAAGTTTCAAGAGTCTACGACAATTTTTAGTACCTGTACAAGAAAAAGTCTGGAAACATATTGAATTCACCACTTATGTCATCGTCGAAGTAGGCGTCCGTAATAGTTTTTACGGCGTAACTTCTGCTTCTTTCCTTTGCCACCTTGAAACTGTTTTCTTTCATCTCGTCAAAATACTCCCAGAAGGATGGAAGTCAATGAATTTTGATGACTTGTTTCTTTCATTTTTCATTGCCGTAGATAAACAAAAAAGATAGAGTGATGGACAAAGGGCTACATTCTCTTCTTCCCTAAAGAAAGTGACCTTGGAATCATCAACAACTACAGAGGCATAACTCTTACTTTTATAGATGTCAAGGTTTATAATTCTCTGCTACTCAACCTTATCAAACCTGACGTAGGGAAAATTCAGAACAGGAAATAGATCCACATTCACAAAGATTATCGAAGGAGTTTGCGCAAAAAATCTCGAGACAACACTATTGTTTGAACATTTCTCCCAGGTATTTTATTCCATACACAGAGGGAAAATGAATCCAAGAAACTTACAACTATAATGATGCTTTATAAAATTCTGAAGGCAAGAATACGCTGAATACCTGAGGGAGATACAGACGACTTCAACATTTCGCTGAATTTTGCAAGGAGATACTTTAGCATCATATTTTTTTAAATTATATGTCTATAGTAAGAACTTCAAGCATCGATAGGTCTAATAAAAAATAGGTTAACGCTAAAAAAAGGCAAGAAGTCGTCAGTATCCTACAGAAACTATAACAGACGCAAACTTTGCAGATGATATAACGGTAATTGAAAATAAACATGCCCAAGCTGAATCCCTGCAACATAGCCTGGAGCCGGCAGTAAAAGCCTTTTACCTCTACGTGAACGCAAATAAAAATGTGTACATGTGTTTTAAATGAGATGGCGCCAATTCCACTCTCAGTGGCAACCATCTGTAATTAGTACACAAGTTCACGTATCTTGGTAGTCATGTCTCATTTACTGAAAGTGAATATACGCCTAGCATGACATGGACTGCTTTCAAAGGTTTATCGATCATATGGAAGTCTCATCAATTCGATAAAATAAAATGAGATTCCATCCAAGCTGTGGTTGTGTCAGTACTATTCTATGGATGTATCGCATGGACGCTAACAAAAACATAAAGAGAAAGATAAATGGGAAATACAAAAGAATGCTACGAGCTATACTGTACAATTACCGGAAGCAAGACACCACAAAGCAACAGCTATCCGGCCACTTAACTCCCATCTCTAAAATCATCCAAGTAAGAACAACAAAACATGCGGAACACAGTTGGAGTTGCAAGGACAAAGTCATAGGAATCGTTTTTTCTATGGACGCCGGCGTGACAGTATTGTAAGAATTTGCTTACACCAGGTTTTGGAGGACATACCTGGAGCGATGAATGAGAGGAACGGATGGAGGGAGAGGGTCAGGAAAAACTCCGTGGTCAGTGCATCTTGATTAAAATGATGAGTGGATATAGAAATTTTTTTGATTTCTGATTTAAAACGCTTTATGCCTCAAATTTTGATACCACTTCTACTATTACTACAACTACTGACAATAATATATATATATATATATATATATATATATATATATATATATATACTTGAAAATGTGTATTTACACTTTCAGGTCAACTTTCTTCAACAAGTGTTTCTGACGTTTAAAGTTGTTTTCAGGAAGTTAATAGTTAATTTGAACGTCCCTTTTTATGTTTTGGATAGGGTTTTAATTGATTTTAATTCCTGAATTCGTGTCCGTGAATGTTAAATACGAGTTAATTTCCCGTAGTCTCCGCAGATACTAATTTCTCTCTCTCTCTCTCACCTACTACAGTGTATTCTAATGTGTTTGTGTCTACGTAGGTGGTCGTATCCATGTATGTGAATATACTTTCGTTTTTCTTTTTCTTTATTACTCTCCTCCCTTAAATAACGTAGGATGGTTGATATGCCTTAAATTTCAACCAACTACTGATCTTCTTGTACAGTGATTATGTTTGCGTTTATGTGTGGTTGTGGATGTGTGTCTTCGTCTCTGTGTGTGTCTATATGGATATAGTTAAGTTCATGTGGGAAGAATATATATATGGTTCTTTTTCTTTTATTTGGAGTAAAGTGTAGTCGTCAATTAGTTATATTGGCATTATTTCAAACATCCCATGACTACATTCGTAAAGGTGTTTTGAAATGTGTTTTTTCTAGTAATTTCATCTTAGTTATTTTTAAGGATACTCTGCTATTAAGAGATTGTGTCCACCATATGTACTCTTTTTTACACTTGCAATATTACGAAGAATACGTTTTCTGAATTGCAGCCTAAATTTTCATTTATTATGAATATCGTTTAGGGGTTTTCGATGGTATAGAATATTCCTTTTGTGATTATATGACAAACTGTACATCTTTTATTCTTGCATATGACAACACCGTGCGTTGTGTGTTCCCCAAATATAGAAGGGGTAAGTATTCTATTAAATTTCTGGTTGGTCTCTACCTTTAATGATTTTTGTTTTGTTTCGTATATTTTTATTCTGTCTATGTTTTTAGATGATTCGAGATGTTTTATTATTTCCGAGAACAGTTTTTGTTTTTGTTTTTTGTTTTTGTTACATATTGAGTCATATATTTATGGTTCATCTCTGCTATGTTTTAAGGGGTTCATAGTTATTTTAATGGTATCTTTTCTGATAATTTGAAAGCCTTATTTATTAGAGAGATTGTATATCTCTATTGGTGGTAGGTTGCAAGCAATTTTTCTTGGCGAGTTTATTTGATGTTTTTATTAATGACTATGATGCATATTCTGCATGCTTGATTGTAAAAGAATGGATTTATTGCAGTCTTGCGGGTGGTAACTTTTGAAATTAGATTATTGTTTAATTTGTGAGGGTTTATGGTAAATGTCTGTGATAATCTCGCCATTTTTGTTTTTAATATGTATTGCTTAAAAAATATATATATATATATGTGTGTGTGTGTGTGTGTGTGTGTGTGTGTGTGTGTGTGTGTGTGTGTGTGTGTGTGTAAAGTTGGATAAATCTAATACTTATCTTATCTTCCAACTATCTCTGTCATACAGTCAGATTCACTACAATGTATCAAGTCAACATATATATATATATATATATATATATATATATATATATATATGTATACGTGGAACCTACAATAAGTTACCAGACTTTTTTGTACAGGCATTTAAAATTGTCATAGACTCTTGGAAATTCATTATCTAATTGCTATACATCTTTTGAGATGACTGGCTTATTTTTATGATTTCATGTTCAAATGAACAACTACGGCAGAAATGGGAATATATCCTACGAAAGCCTGGTTGTCACAGCAGGTGAATTTCAAATATGCAATCTGACACTTTAGAAGAACGATATGCAGTAAAATTCTGTTTTAAACTAGAACAAAATGGCACAGAAACCTATGGAATGCTTCAGACTGCTTTTCGACCATCTTGCATGAATCGAGCATCAGTTTTTGAGTGGCATAAGAGATTCAAGGAAGACAGGGTGTCTCTGAGAAGTGATGAGAGGTGTGGGAGGATGTAAGGAAGTTAAAACACCAGACTTGATTGGCCAAAGGGTTAGGGTTAGGGTGACTATGTTGAGGCTTTAAAGGAGTTCAGGAAGATATTTCTAGGGAAGAGGCCAGCACTCTTCAAATCGGATCAGTGGCATTTCCACCAAGACAATGCATCAGTCCACAACACAATCCTTGTCACAGACTATTTGACCAAGATGGGCATCAAGACATTCCTCAGCCTCCCTACAGGCCAGTCCTTGCTCCCTATGACTTTTGGTTATTCCCTAAACTCGGTGGCTATCGCTATGAGACAATTGAGGAGATGAACGAGGCTGTGACGAAGGTCATTGACTCACTCATACAAGAGGACTTCCATGGGGCCTCACAGAAGTTGTTCAAATGGTAGAACAAGTGCATTGCAACTGGAAGAGATTACTTCGAAGGGAACTAGATTTTCATGTGTGTACTATCAATAAAAGTGCCCATACGAAGAAAGTCTGGAAACTTATTTAATGATCCTCGTAAATATATATATATATATATATATATATATATATATATATATATATATATATATATATATATATATATATTTACTGTGTTTATATGAAGAACATTGAATTTTTTTGCACCAATATAATCTGGATTTTGTCAGCCTTAAAGATTCATTGGTTGAATTTTATGGCATATCAACTGTTGTAGGTCAATTCATGCAAAGCCTTGTTATATATATATATATATATATATATATATATATATATATATATATATATATATATATATATATAAGATGATTTTTAAACGAGTAGCACATACTAAATATTTTCACTGAGCCTTAAGTCACTTATTTGCCCTCAATTGAATGGTTTTTAATTTTGGCATTTATTCCTCGCACACTTTCAAATTTTTTCAAGTATTTCTGTCTGACGCTAATAATTCTATTTGAGCAAAAGATGGGAGTCTAACAGGTGTTGCCACTTCGTGTCACAGTTGACCGGAGAGTAATAACAATGATGAGGGACTCCATTTCCCCTTAAACTCTTGAGCTTAAGCCTCACCATCAGTTGGTTTACTGTTATATACAGAACATTCATTGGGTTGCTAGTAATGCAGTCTGCACCATTTATAGACCCTGCCGACTGCAGTAGTAAGCATTAATAAAGGCTTAGAAAAGCTATACCCTCTTCATTTGAACTATTGATTGAAAACCCAGAAAAATATGTGTTAATGAACATTAGATTTCGAGTTATTAAAACATCTTTTAATTGTTATGTATACCCGTAATTTAAATCTCTTAAATTCCTTAAGTTAACACGAACAAAAGCACAGAAAACCATCTCATGCTTTTTTTCCGTTTATCAATACAATGAATCAATTTGTTTCCTGATACGATGGATTGTCAAGAAAGTTTATCTTCTAGTCTCTTTCAGAGGATGTGATGAAGCGTTTTCAACAACTTCGTCAATGCCCATAAATCTATTCGCTCTGTTTGTCACAAACTAGAAAAACTCAATTGGCTTTCGACACGTCATGTTACAGCAAAACCCATTTATTATATCACATTACTGTGCAGAGTCTTTGGACTTAATGTGCAACAGAGCAGATTTGAGAAGCCCTCAGTTACAGAACTGATTAAGACAACACTGAATAAAATAATGGCAAACATTTGGTGAATGTCTCAGTGATGTATAGGTTGGTATGTTAAAGATGAAAACTACAAATCAAATAAGATGAATACAATCCAAAAAATAACTATTAAAATGTATAATTATTATATATTATTCATACGTAAAAAGAATACATATTCATATGATATATATATATATATATATATATATATATATATATATATATATATATATATATAAAGCCATGAAAATAGTCTGCGACCCTGGGTTTCATGGGGTTTTTTACCAAACAACAATCATCAGTTAATTAAGAAGATGGAATGAATTGAAAATCGAAAATACGAAAAAATACAGTCAAATATCATTGGGATTTCGATTATGTGTGGTTGTAACTGTGTGAGTGTATTTGTGTGTGTGTGTGTGTGTGTGTGTGTGTGTGTGTATGCGAGCATGTGTTACAGTTACGTTTGGATGCGTGTTTTTATGAGGTTAAGTCAGGCTACGAACGTAGCGCGCTGGGTTTTGCGAAAATTAATTCAAGTGTATATTAATAATTCGTTACATTATTTATTTAGGTGACTATAGTTATGGAGCAAAACATCATCACTGCATGTCAAGGTGAATGAATAAGAATTTGATTGGTAAGCGTATTTGAACGGCTGTGTTATGGTAGGCTAGAATTTTGCTGGAGTAATACTATCATTTTGAAAGCGTTCCGCTGTATCAATAAATCTACTGTGTTGGTTAAGTTTTTCCGCCTTTACAACTCGAAGGCCAAAAAGGTTTTCTTGGTATGGCCTATGGTTATGATCTTGAAATTAAAGAAATAACAAGTAAATTCACAAGGTGATACTCATGATTTATTAGGGAGACATTCAGTATAGTTTGAAATCACAGAATAAGTAATATCAGCGTTAAATAAATAGGTTGGCATAAAGAGCACATCTGACATGTGATGATTTGATAGTTTCCAACGCAGTGAACTCCTAGTATGCTCTGTTTGAAGAACGATTGTTCAAAGAGG
>CAUZXS010004877.1:0-22500 GCA_963585895.1 Sepioteuthis lessoniana
CATATGTTTGAATTTGTCAAAATCTCTAGGATTTAAAAGACATTCTGTGACCTGACAACTTTTGAAACTGTCTATTTCTTTTATAGAAATCCGGAAGATTACTGTTACATATTTTTACTGAACAGAGTTCAAGTTAATATAAAAAATAAGACTTTAAATTCTCAACAGAAGCCCTTCATACTTGGATTAATGTTTCGGTCATATGAAATATCTTGTACAGTAATGGGCAAACGTCACTTTCTAAGTGGTCCGCTTAATTTCACGTGGAAACTAACGTTTCATTTTCATTTAATTGCTCACACACACCTTCTCTCTAAATAGTCCATTTTTTCTCCGTTACACGGATAATATTCATATTGAATATTATGACTTTTAAATGATTCGTTTTTATTTTAACTATTCTATATTCTATCACGACTGCAGCGTTTATTAATCACATTGATATCAGTGATAATATTATACCGAGACTTCCATTTTTTTATATCAGTTTGTTCGGAATATAATGTCCGATTTAAAAATAAACTTTTATTCCTGATTTAAGAAGTTTAAACTGTTTTAATCCGTCAAAATATAATCCCTGAACATCTTCGCACATCTGGTATTGATTAATGCCAGAACAGTAAAACTCAAAAGGTTTTGGAGCAAAGAAATCAACTTTTCCTTTGGAACTGAATGGCTTTTGGCGTAAAAAAATGGCCAGATTTAAAAAAAAATGTTAATCAGTGTTTAAGTGATCAGGAGAATATGATGGATGTAGTAAAGTGTCTTAACTTAAATCGGGGAGCTTCTGTTGTGTCATGATGGCAACATGTAACTGATCATTCTCATCCTGGAAACATGTATCTGAGCAGTGCTATCCTGGGAGCAGGTGACTGGCCAGTGTCGTTCTGGTAACATGTAGCTGACCATTGTCATCCTGGGAACATGTGGCTGAACATTGTCATTCTGGCAACATGTGGCTGAACATTGTCATCTTGGCAACATATGGCTGGGCTATGTCATCCTCGCAACATGTGGCTCAGTATTTTCATCCTGGCAACATGCGGCTGAACATTGTCATCCTGGGAATATATGACTGAGCAATGTTATTCTGAGAATATGTGACTGAAGATTGTTATCTTGACAACATGTGGCCAAACATTGTCATCCAGACAACATATGACCGATCATTGTCATCCTGGGAACATGTGGCTGATCATTGTCATGTAGCCAAATTACCACAAAGCTTAAACTTATGTAAACAATTAAACGTAACTTTTTTTTCTTTCTTCGTTTCATGAAGTTTTTCTGAAAAAAAGGGATTAAAAATTTTGAAGATTACTCAGTTTTGTTTACTCTGTAGGTTACTCAGTTCCGTTTATGTGTAGATTACTCAGTTTACTGAATGTATCAATTACTCAGTGTTTCTGTGTATGTCATTCAGTTTTGCTTGTGTATATTACTCAGTTTTGTTTAATGTGTAGATTGCTCAGATTAGTCATATGTGTTAGTTACTCAGAACTCATGCGTATGTCACTCACTTCTGTTTAGTGTGCAGATTACTCATTTTTGCTTAATAAATAAGTCACTCAATTTTGTTTAATTTCCAGGTCGCTCAGTTTTGTTTATGTGTAGATTACTCAGTTGCGTAAATGTGTAGGATACTCAGGTTTAGCTTTGTGCGTAAATTACTTAGTTGTGTTTCATGTATATGTTACACTGTGTTCTATTACGTTGATTACTCAGTTTTATTGTGACTATTTACTCAGTTTTCTGCGTGTGTGGATTACTCCGTCTTATTTAAGCGTAAATTAGTCATTTTTGTTTTTGTGCTGGTTACTCTGTTTTTCTTTGTGTGTAGCTTAATTGTTTTCTTGCTTAGTCGGCTCAGACTGACTGCTTCTCTGCCGAGTGGTAAGACCCCTGGATATGACTAAAACAATCTGATGGTGAGGTTCTAGTTATCCTGAAACTTTAGGGACTGTGGATTGCCCTTTCATTGCCATCACTCCCAGGTCCACTCTGGCTCGGAGTGGTAGTACCTGATAGGGTCCTATCTGTGGGTCAAATAGAACTGTTTCACATTTAAACAAATGAGTTGCACTAAATTGAATTGCCTGAAATAGAACCGTTCAATCATTTAACAGTGTGCAAACAAATGACTGATGTTTAATTGAATTGTTAGTGATACATAGCAATACTTGGAATCATTTAACTGTAGGCAAACGAATGAGAAATTTTAAAGAGAATAATCAATGTTAATTAGCAATACTTGTAAACACTTCACTAAGTTCAAACAAATGGTTAATATTGAATAGAATTTAATGTAAGATAGCGTAAATTGAAGTCGTTTAAGGGTGTAGAAACCATAGCAATAATAGTGTGCAAACAAATTAGTTCTGATTCATTTAAAAATGAAATTAACGACAAACTAATCTTTTGTATATCAGATTATTCATGATTAAATGTATGCTAACAAATGACTGATGTTAAATTGTTACTGTTACATAGCAATACTTGAAACCATTTAACTATGTGGAAAGAAATAATTAATAGTAAATAGAAATATTCGTATTAGATAGCAATACTTGAAACTATTTAACAGTGTGAAAACAATATGAGATCAGGTTCGTTTAAAATTGTAACAAGAAAATGTCTTTACAAATCATATTTATTTAATAAATACATATAAAGAGGATTTGGCATTAAATAACCTACAATGGTTGATATGCCATAAAATCCAACCCAACCAAATCCAATATATTTGATATATAAATATAAAGAGGATTTGGCACTGAATAACCTACAATAGTTGATACGCCATAAAACCTACCAAACCAAACCAAATCCTATATATTTAATATATATGTATAAAGAGGATTTGGCATTAAATAACCTACAATGGTTGATATGCCATAAAACTCAACTAAACCAAATCATGTATACTTAATATATATGTATAAAGAGGATTTGGCATTGAATAACCTACAATGGTTGATATGCCATAAGACCCAACCAAACCCAAAGCCTATATATTTAATGTATATATATATATATATATATATATATAAAGAGGATTTGGCATTGAATAGCCTACAATGGTTGATATGCCATAAAACAAAACGATGCCAAACCAATTCTTATTTTTGTTAAGTGTGTAGATAACTTAATTTTATCTAAATCGTAGATTATTTACTTATTTTTAATACGTACATTACTCAGTTTTGTTAGTGTCTATATTACTCTGTTTTTCTTCGAGAAGATAACTCATTTTTTTTTTTTTTTTTACTCTGAGGATTATTTAGTAATGCTTAATGTGTAGGTCACTCAGATTTTGCATTTTGTAGATCCCTCAGAATTGTTTAATGTGTAACTTCGTTTTGTTTTGTATTTTTTACTCAGTCTTGTTCAATATACAGATTACTCAGTCTATTACCAACTCAACGTAGACCTATATAAAGTGGATGGTGTTGTATACCTGGGAAGAGAGAGACCACGAATCTTAATGTAAAAAATATAATCTGCTTCTTCATGCTTTTCTTTATGACGAAATTTCACGAAAGGAGAGAGTCGGGAGCCTCAAAGATATATACTAAGAGGGAGATACAGAATCGCAGAGAGGACTTCTTTTTCTTTCTACTTCCATGGGACTGGCACAAGGCCCACTCAAAACATTTAATCATCCTAGCTTCTTCTTTGTTCTTCTTTCTTTAAGAGTGGTACTAAGTCAACATCTATTGGTCTCAGCTTCTACGTATTTTTCAACTACAGGAAACCTCTTCTTTTTTCTTCTGGGATCATACCCGCTTTCGACTTTGGCGAGCCTCGTACAGTTACAAGCCTCTCTCTACCTCTTGACCTAGGGCCGTCTGATACAAGGCCAGTGCTCAGAGCGGCTTGACGTCTAGCGATTCTTTTCCCAGCCCTTCATTCTCTCACTCCTTGGGTTGAAAATCTTCAGTCGTTATATAATTTTCCGGATGCCTACGCAATCCTCTTGGTCACTCTTTCTTACGGCATGCCACCTACGTAATTCACGTGGCAATTCAGCTGTGTTTATTTTAAGCCACCAGTGTACATTCTGTTTTGATATCCACATAACCTACTCATCCTGTCAAAAATCAAATATCTTATAATTGAAGGGACCCCAGTTTAATGACTAACTCCAGCATCAAATAGCTGCTGACTTGTAAGTATACTTTGACGGGGAAAAGTCTTGTGTTTTGTTGGTTGAGTGGCGTTTTATGGCAACCTTTAGTAGATTATTTAATGCTAGATCATGTTTATGCGTATATAAGATTGGCCTAGTTGGTAGAGTGTTTGCCAATGATCCGGGAGACCTGGGTTCAATCCCTGGTCGAGTCATACCAAAGACTTTAAAAATGGTTCTTGATGCCTACTTGCTTAACACTCAGCAATATAAGGTACGTATCAAGGATAAAGTGGAGCAATCCTGGAAACGAGTAGCGCCCTCCCCTACACCTCAGTGTAGTAGCTATTGAAAAGGGAGCCTTCGGGCCGCCCTCGACTACAGTCGCTAACTCCTTTTTTACTGTTTACTCATAGCTAAATGGTTTCAAGTATTCCAATTTAACACTAATAATTCTATTTAATATTAGTCTCTTGTTGGCACACAGTTAAATAGTTTTAAGTAGTCTTATCTAGCACTAATAATTATATTTAATATTAGTCTCTTGTCAGTACTCAGTTAATAGTTTTAAGTAGTTTTATCGTTCATAAATAATTCTATTTAATATAAACGATTTGTTAACACAGGTAAATAGTTTTAAGCATTGCTAATTAATATTAGTAATTCTGTTTATCAAGTGTTCCTATGTAATATACACATTTTGCTCCGACCTTGCTAGAGAATTGAAAAAAACTGTGGAACATGGAAGTAACGATTGTGCCAATTGTGATCGGTGCGTTAGGCACAGTAACTAAAGGATTATTAAAGGGTCTGGAGGACTTGGAAGTCGGCGGACGGGTAGAGACTATCCAAACGACAACATTGCTGAGGACGGCCAGAATACTGAGACGAGTCCTGGAGACTTGAGGAGACTTGCTGTCACTCAAACTCCAGTGAAAAACAATCAGCTAATACTGATGTGAAAAACTCTAGAGGAGTAAAAAATAACAAAAAATAATAATAATCCATTATGATCATAGTAATAACAATAATACATTATTATAGCAATAATGATAATAATAATAATAATTCATAAAAATAGCATTAAAATAATAATCCCTAATAATAATAATAATAATAATAATAGAATAATAATCCATTATAATAACAATAATTATAATCCAAATTAAAATAATAATCCATAATAATAGAGATTATAAAAAAAATAATAATCTATGATAATAATAATCTATAATGATAATAATGCTAATATTAATGATGATAATATTAATCCATAGTGATAAAAATGATAATCCATTATAATAATAATATTGATTAAAATCCATAATGATAAAATAATAATAACAATCCACAATAAAAAATAATAATACCTAATAATAAAAATGATAATAATCAATATTTATAATAATAATAATAATAACGGATCATCTAATCTCGGCCCGAAGACCAGATCTTATAATAATCAACAAAAATAGTGAATCAGCAAAATTGTCGACTTTGCTGTCCCGGTGGACCACAGAATAAAACTGAAAGAATGTGAAAAGAAGGATAAGTACCTTGACCTTGCTAGAGAACTGAAAAAACTATGGAACATGAAGGTGACAATAATACCAATTGTGATTGGTGCCTTTTGCACGATAACTAAAGGATTATTAAAGGGCCTGGAGGATTTGGAAGTTGGCGGCCGAGTGGAGACCATCTAAACAACAGCATTATTGAAAACTGCCAGAATACTGAGAAGAGTCTTGGAGACTTGAGGAGACTTGCTGTCACTCAATCTCCAGTGAAATACCATCAGCTTACGCTGATGTGAAAACTCTAATTGTACCATATTCACAATTAACGCTATTTGCGAAATGGACATATATTGTTCATAAAGATAGAACATAGGAATCTCGGAATTCGACAACACGTAACAACTTCTTGTTCAGATACGAAACCTTTTTATTAACTTTGAGTTAAAGGTTTCGACGTAAGGAGGAGAGACACAATCTTCTATGCTGTCTTATTCATTTGGCCCCCAACTCGCGTTTCGTCTCGGACTATTATGACATCTGAGTGACACCCCCAACCGCCCGCACGTACCCGCGTTAACACCTGCCTCAATGTTGCACCTAACTAACCCATGTGCTGAACGGAAAGGTTCTCAGCCTAACTAAATTCAAAGGCATGAACCGAAATCCCTCGGCTATTTTATAACATAATGAGTAAATAATAATCCCTTATTATAAAATAATGATAATCCATGAGAATGAAAATAATAATAATCTATAATAATAATCCATGGTAAATAATTGAACCGTTCTATTTGACCAATGGATGGGATACTAACATTTCGAGTCTGAGTGGACCAGCAAGTAATGGCACTGGAATAGTACTTCACATTCCCGAAGCCCCCAAAAGTCCAAGGGAAGGTACTCTGAAATAAAACCTGCAATTTTCATAGTCACCAGTGATCTTGCAATGCTTGTCATTGGGCTGGAGCTATGGAGACCAATGGAGGAGCATAAGTGTCATACAAGCTTTTGTCACTATAATCCAACGACATGCAGGTGTCTTACTACCGTATCATCTTACGCATTTGGCATATTTTTCATAAGTTGAATTAGTTATTAATCAGGATGTTTTAGCTGTAATTTCTCCGGTAAAGACAGCTATCATCTGTCAAGATGAGGCAGTCATCATCGACTCAACCCGTAAAAACACACAAGGAAAGCAGATCACATGAGGTAAATTCTACAGCAGTATGTAAAATTTTACAAAAACGGTCGAAAATGATTCCTTACAAAACTGCCGTTAATTGCAAAATCTTAGTGACCTGGACAAACTCACACGTCGTCATTTTTGTACAGAAATGCCGTGGCGTAGGGAAGATGAAGATGGGTTAAATTTCTAGTGATGAGGGAGCAATACAGCAGCGTCTGTCTGTCTGTCCCTGCAACTTCAGTGGATTTCCAAGGGCTCCGTCTTTGCTTTACCCTTTGCTTTAGTCCAGACTTGGCCTGCAGAACCACTCCCATGACTATAGATAACTGCCCAGCCATGTCTTCCCAGAGAGGGAGGGGACCAACAACCTTGGGCTCTGTAAAATGAATTATAGTCTCGTTTTCATTCGTGTAGAATGTGATCCGCTTTGCAATACGAACCCTAGCTCTTCCACACTGGATTGGTTGATTTACTCTTCCAAAATCTTAAACAAAAAAGAAAGAAAAAAGACTATAAAAAAACACTTATTTGTTCAAGTTTTGTGAAAAGATGTGGGGGTAACGTAACGTACATGAGGACGGAAATTGAAAACGGCCAACCAAGCTAGATTTTTGTCTTAGATGTAATCTTTAATGTCCTTAGTAAAAAGCAAGTATCTGCCTCTAAGTACACACTAAATGACCCATCCTCTGATATTTTTACAAGACGTTTAGTCCTTTACATTCCCCGATCACTGTTGGAGAATAGATGTTACTCTCGCTTACCTTAAAATAAAACTCATTATAAAAAAAAAATTCTGCCAAAGAATTTTTACATCTCATTTTCTTGGAGAAACTTTGGTTTGTATATACACCATTAATTAGAATTACCAAATTTTAAGCTCTTGCACAATTCCCAGTGGGTTACCTTGCCCTACCAGTCATGTACACACTATGTTTACTTTTATGAAATAGTTAATGTGACAGATATTAAATAAGTAATGTGACATACCCTTGGCCGAGTTGTTAGAGTATTCGCCAATGGCCTGGGAGACCGGGGTTCAATCCTAGGTCGAGTCATACTAAAGCCTTAAAAAATGGTACTTGATACCTTCTTGCTTAACACTCAGTATTACAAGGTACGTATCAAGGGTAAAGCGTAGCAATCCTGGAAATGGAGTAGCTCCCTCCCCAACACCTCGGTGTAGTAGCTATTGAAAAGGGAGCCTTCGGGTCACCCTCGACTACAGTTGCATACTTTACTTTTACTTACTTCTTCTAGTCTTTGAGAGTTTTTCACGTCAGTAAACGCTGATGGTCTTTCAGTGGAGTTTAAGCGACAGCAAGTCTCCAGGACTCTTCTCAGTATTCTAACCGTTCTCAATAATGCAGTATTTTGGATCGTCTCCACTCGTCCTTTTATTTTCAAGTCATAAATCTCTTTACCAATCCTCCTTTGACTGTACCAAAAGCACCAATTACAATTGGTATAATCGTCACTTTATTCCTTGCGAGATTTTCATGCCAGCATTAGTTAATGATATTTTATTGGAATTTAAATGAAAGAATATCGTCTCATGTCTCCAGAACTCTCCTCAGTATTCTGGTCGGCCACAACAATGCTGTCCGTTTTGATGATCTCTGCTCGTCCTCCGATTTCAAACTCCTCTAGCCCCACTTACCAAGCCTTTGGAAATTGTTCCAAGTGCACCATTTACCATTGGTATCACTGTCACCTTCATGTTCCATAGCTTTTCTAGTTCTCTGACAAGGTTAAAGTACTTTTCTGTCTTCTTGTTTTCTTTGATTTTACCTTGTGGTTCGCCGCAACGACTGAGTTCAGTCTTCAGTATGTTCTCTTTTTTTAGAATTCACTAGGTCTGGTCTTCTGGCCGGGATTAAATTAAAAATTTACTGCCTGTGTCATGTTATAGGAGGTGCATACAATAAGTTTCCAGACTTTTTTGCTATGGGCATTTAAAATTGTCGTAGACTCTTGAAAATTCAGTATCTTATTGCTATACATGTTATGAGATGACGAACCAATATTTATGATTTCAGGTTCAAATCAACAACTACTGCAGCAATTGGAATACACCCTACTAAAGCCTGATTGTCACAGCTGGTGAATTTAAAAATGCAACCTGGACGTGAGGACACTTTAGAAGAACGATATGCTATAACATTCTGTTTAAACTTGGAAAAATGCCACAAAAACGTATGGAATGCCTCACACTGCTTATCGACCATCTTGCATGAATCGAGCATCAGTTTTTGAGTGGCATAAGAGATTCAAGGAAGCCAGGGAGTCTGTGAGGGATGATGAGAGGTGTGGGAGGGGTAAGGAAGTCAATAGACCAGAGTTGATTGGCCAAAGGGTTAGTGTTAGGGTTACTATGTTGAGGTTTTAAGAGAGTTCAGGATGAGATTCCGTCGGAAGAGGCCAGCACTCTTCAAATCGGGTCAGTGGCATTTCCAGCAGGACAATGCACCAGTCCTCAACTCCATCCTTCTCACAGACTATTTGACCAAGATGAGCATCAAGACAGTTCCTCACTCTCCCTATAGTCCAGACCTTTCTCCCTGTGACTTTTGGTTATTCCCTAAGCTCAGAGGCTGTCGTTATGGGATAATTGAGGAGATGAAAGAGGCTGTGACGACGGTCATTGACACGCTCACACAAGAGGAATTCCATGGGGCCTTCTAGAAGTTGTTGGAACGGCACAACAAGTGCATTGCAGCCGGAGGAGATTACTTCGAAGGTGACTAGAGTTTCATCTATAAAAGTGCCCATACGAAAAAAGTCTGGAAACTTATCGTATGCACCTCGTAAGATGCAATATTTCGTGCATATATAACAACGAATCCGGAACGCAGATACTATATCATAGGAATAAACTGACTGACTTAGGAGGTGCCCTTGGTGTAATGGTTATCGTCGTAGGAAATGGACACGGCGACACGAGTTCAAATCTTGGACGAGACAGATAGCATTTCACATAGCACTAATACTTTGGGAAAGGTATGAATCCAATTATTCTCCCTCCACCTATGGGTAAATAGTAGGACAGACTGAATTCTTCAGCCTTAGTGAGGCAACTAGTCTAGGAGAAGGAAAACTCTGAATTCAAACCTGTTAAACTCCGCTTAAAAATTGACCTTGTGTCATATCCTGCCCGAGCGGAGGTGTTGGTAAATATGATAAACTGACTGACTTTAGTCCTCGAAAATTTGAGAAATCTTGTCCAGTGAAACCGGCCATTTTCTGATGTAAACATTCAACGAATCCAGTTTCCAATAAAAATCTTAATAAAGTATCAATGAAGAAACAAGTGAAAAGTTTCACAATTGAAGATACGAACTGCAACAGCATTAAAAACTCTCTGTCAGAGAGAAGAGGCAAGTAGGTTTGATGAATTAATGATTACTTCTGTAACATGTTTGATCTTCAATCAGCATCCAGGATTTTCAGAGTAATGACCCTGGTCAATGTTCGAGCGTGCTTAAAATTCTTATGGCGTTTTAAACATGGCGGACCCAAATTATTTACTTAAAAGAATGCTGCTCCGCAGGTTTATATCCATTTTCTCAGTTCGTCTTTGAGCCTGACTAATGGTAAGTATTTACAGATAAATACAATATAAATATATATGTCATTATACATAACTATATATATATATATATATATATATATATATATAAAATAACTTATTGAATAATAGCACTTACGGTAAATAATTCGAAGATAAAAATATGCAACGAATCACTGTCTAGGGGAAAAGCATATATATATGTATGCATGTATGTATGAAATTTTAGAGAATTCATCTAAGGTCACATTGTGTTTTATATATAGGTGCTTACTTATATATATATAAAATAAAATGTTATATTTTATACCTGATAGATAGATTGATTGAGAGAGAGAGAGAGAGAGAGAGAGAGAGAGAAAGAGAGAGATAGAGAAAGACAGAGAGAAAGAAAGAATTTATTTTTATATATATATATATATATATATATATATATATACATTATAACGGTGTTGGTTGTCACTAAATCACTTTGTGGGTTTGTATCGAACCAAGTGCAATATAATATGGAGAGTGCTCAATATCTAGGATAGAACTAATATATAATAATAATAAATAAATATGTATTAGATATATGTATTTAATTCATGGAATTTAGACTACGACCCCTGGGTTTCATGGAGTTTTTTGCAGAACAACAACTATCAGGCAGTTAAGAAAACGAAATGAATCGAACATCGAAAAAATTCTGTCAAAAAACCGTTGAGATTTTGTAGGAATATATATATATATATATATATACAAAGTCTCGTTCCATTTTATATAAGTTAATAAATATAAAAATGTGTGAGTATTTATAACCAGTATTGTGGTCTTGTATGGTTTACCTAAAACTGGCCGGGAGGGTGGGTTTCAAAGAGATCCTCTAATCCAGACCAGAAGAATATTGCAATCAATCTTGATGGTAGGATAAACTCTAAAAAAAAAAAATCGAAACATCTTGAAGGCTCTGATCGGGGGTAAATTTTTCTATAAACCGATTAAATAAATTTCAGTGATTACGAAAACTACCCGAAGGGTCACTTTTCGATAGCTACTACACCAAGGTGTAGAGGAAGACGCTACTCCTTTCCCAGGATTGACCCACATTACCCTTGATCAGTACCTTATTATGCTGAATGTTAAGCAAAGAGTCATAGAGTACCAGTTTTTGAGTCTTTGGTATGACTCGACCTGGGATTGAACCCAGGTCTCCCGGGCTTTTGGCGAACACTCTAACCATTATGCCAATGTCCCTGCTCCAGCATTCTGCACAAAATGAAAATACTCTTGTTGTCATTAAACTTTTTTTTATATATAACTAATTACACCAGAAGAAGATAATAATGTGACGATTATACATTCTTGAATAATTCAACATACTTCAAATCAAGTGGTATGAACATTAGTCGATTAAGGAAGCGCGTGATTATAAATCAATCTAAATGTAGCTCGAAGTTAATAATAAAATGTTAAAGATAAAAATTAATTCTGTTTACATATTTGTTTCAGCGCACCTAACAACGAGTACATTGTGCCATCTGTTTTAAATTGTGTATTAAACGGAAAAGATATTTTTAGAATGAAAATAAAAAATAAAATGATATATATATAATGTTAGATTAAAATCATATTCAGCCTTTATGTACCAAGATATATTGGCTCGGATCCATCAGCTAAGTCTAAATTTCATGTAACGGATCTCTGGAATTTATATATATATATATATATATATTGTCATCTACAGACAGACTGTTTTGTTGTATCACAACACTTCAGTGTGGCTAGACACGTAGGACGCTTGAAGCTGGGATCGAAACCCATCCCACTTTACGGTAGATTTAGTATCAGACCGCTCGGCCAACAACCGTATCACGTTGTCTAAGGAATTATAAGGTAATAAGCAGCAGCAACAGCAGCAGCAGCAGCGTTCGTTTGTTTTACATTTTATACCTTACCGGCTACCAGAGTGCTCAATTCTTTCGAAGAGCTTTGCATTATGCGAGCGGTAGCCGAAAATTCCTTCATCAGAGTGCTCAACCCATACATGAGTTGGGAATGATTCAGTTAGAGAATATATAAGAGGATTCTTATAAATCTCAAGGAGTGCTCAATTTATGATAATATATAAATTTTCATACGGAGCATTTTTCTTATATATGTAAAAACAAAACAAAACAAAAAAAAAAAAAAAAAAACTCAACACACTGTCATATGGTTATTATAAATCTTTTTAAACCGGTCACTCAAAAGATCGACCAACCTCTTCAGATAGCCATCACAATAGAGAGAAATATTTTATAAAAATATTCTTTCAATTTTTTATTCGTTGAAGAATAAATAAATAAATAAAGTTAGAAAGAACAAAGGGGGACAAAAAGATATCGATTAGGAATTAGTGTCAGAACTGGATGTAATGTCATCATCTGGTGTCATGTATCTTTATACCGTAGGCAGATACGGATATGCGAAATGGACATATAATGTTCATATATATATATAACATAGAACATAGGAATCTCGAAACACGAAAAACACTTACGACTTCTCAGTTCAGGTACGAAACTTTTTATTACCTTTGAGTTTAAAGGTTTTTCGACATAAGGAGAGAGAGGCACAATCTTTCCATTCTGGCTTTTTCATTTGCCCCAAATCTCGTGCGACACCTGCCCAAGGCCTCCGCAAGCAAGCGAAAGTCAACACTTCTCGTTCGATGTCTAGTCTCAACTCTCCTAACTTTTTTCCGATTCCCAAAATCCTCCGCGCGCTTCCGGTGCGTGATGTCATTCGCACTTGCTAGCCCCGTTTCCCATCTCGGGTTATTGTGACATCTTTGAGTGACACGTCCGCTCCGCCTGCGCGCACGCGCGTAAACACCTGCGTTAATGTTGCACCTAACTAACCCATGTGCTGACCCGAAAGGTTCTCAGTCTTACTAAACCTAAAGGCATAAACCGAAATCCCTCAGCCATTATATTACATCTTTATGTATCTAAAAGAAAAATAACAAGACTCACAGAAACTTCAGCAACAAAAATCGTGTCAATAAATTAACCTATTTTTTTTACAAAAAAATCTGTCTATTAGTTTATTTACGACGGAAAACGTGGCAATAAAATCTACAACTAATATCAAACTTCTCTTTAGTTAAAGTATTTAAGCCTGAAATTTAGCCTTTATTTAATTTCGTAAAATTTTAATATAATTCTTTATAAACTATTATCTTAATTACCGTTAAAATCATTAATATCATTATAATAATTAATCTTTAATAATTACACCCACGCACACACATATATATATGTGTAAAGTTGGCGACTATGGTTGAGGGGAACTCGAAGGCTCCCTTTTTAATAGCTACTACACTGAAGTGTAGGGGAGGGCGCTACGCCATTGCTATAGATTGTTCCATTTTACTCTTGATCCCTACTTAATAATGCTGATTGTTAAGCAAAGTGGTATCAAGTACTTGAGTCTTGATCCGACTTGAGATTGAACCCTGGTCTCCTACGCCATTGGCGAACAATCTATCCACTAGGCCAATGGGCACTAATATATATGATAACAATGAAACCATGGTTATAGTCATAGGAAATGGACACGGTGACCCGAGTTCAATTCCTAGACGAAGTCGCTGCCATTTCACATAACGCTAATACTTTTAGAAAGGTATGCATCCAACAATTCCCTGTTCAATTATTGATAAATAGTAGGGCAGACTAGCTCTTTAACCCTGGTATAGCAAATTTGAATTCAAATCTGTTAAAGCCCCCATAAAAATTGACCTTGTGTCACATCCGTCCTGAGGGATATATATATATATATGTATCGAGCAAGGGAATTAACTGTTGCCACTAGCGTAAGTCAATACTCTTCGAATGAATTAAGCTCCCCGGTCGCCGTTAAACGTATATACGTAAACAAAACTAAAGTGATACATATACATTAAAATCCCTTCGCTGACGCTAGGTTTCCTTGTGGCTGCGCGGTAGAATTTCCGGCTGGCGTAAAAGTCACCCGGGTTTCGATCCCAGTTTTGAGCTCTCACGTGTCTAGCCACACTGAAGATTTGTGATACAACGAAATAGTCTGTCCGTGGATGACACTATATATATATATATATATATACCATTCGTCTCTTAATGGCAACCACTTTTAAGGGTTCAAGAAGAAAATTGTGGAATGTTTTCACAATAGACGACACAAACAGGAAAATCAAATTGTGGAGAGAGTTTCCTTGGTATAATGGATAACGCGCTGAAATGCGACATCGTAGTAAGCGAGTTTGATCTCCAATCGTCCTATAGCGTTCACTTTTGGACTAATGCCATCGGGAAATTTATAACCACTCCCTTATCCTCCTTCCTGCTATGGATTAAATAGTACCGCTTCTACAAAGACGGTTTTAGCATTAAATAACCCACGGAAGTTGTTATGCCATTAAACAAAAATAATTTTTTTAGACTTTAGAAGTTCTGTTTTCAAATTAGATGCCATTTTTACCAAACTGCCGTTCAGTAAAAAAACAAAGACAGATCCTGAAAAAAAAAAAAACAAAGACAAATAAAAAATATGGGTTACCGCTGATAAATTCCACGACAATTGTTAACCCTCTAACTCTGAATATCTCCGTTTTGAAATGTATGTAGTTCTGATTTTGCAAGTAAAAAAAATCAACATTTCACTAATGTCTTGCACTCTCATAATAGAGAACACTGAATCTTCTTCAACGGCCCGATGTGATATAAGGTGAATTTTTGAGCGAAATATAGCTGGTTCAAAATCGCAGTTTTCCTTCTCCTAGACTTGTTGTCTAACCAAGGCTAGATTACCCAATCTGCTCAACTGTTTACTCATAGAAGTGAATGATTCATTCCATTGAGCATTAGTGAAAATCAAACAGCCTCGTTCAGGGTTTGAACTCAATTCACCTATTCCATTTTCGTAGAAAATAACCGTCACGTTCAGCGTATCTCGTTAGGATCGAGAGAAAAATTGCGAAGAACTCGAGAAATATCCAGACTTCGAAGGATAAGTGAAAAAATTGCTGAACGTAAAGGTGACAGTTCTATCTGAAAAAACATAGAATGGTCTCGAAGGATATTGCACCCCACCACACTGGACATTGGCATGAGTTTTAAAGTGTTCGTCAATGGCCCAATCCTAGGTTGGGTCATACCAAAGGCTCAAAAATGGTACTTGATGCCTCCTTGCTTAACACTCGGAAAACGTGGCAATAAAATCTACAACTAATATCAAACTTCTCTTTAGTTAAAATATTTAAGCCTGAAATTTAGCCTTCATTTAATTTCGTAAAATTTTAATATAATTCTTTATAAACTATCATTTTAATTACCGTTAAAATCATTAATATCATTATAATAATTAATCTTTAATAATTACACTCACGCACACACACATATATATGTGTAAAGTTGGCGACTATGGTTGAGGGGGACCCGAAGGCTCCCTTTTCAATAGCTACTACACAGAAGTGTAGGGGAGGGCGCTACTCCATTCTTATGGATTGCTCCACTTTACTCTTGATCCCTACCTAATAATGCTGAGTGTTAAACAAAGAGGTATCAAGTACTAGAGTCTTGACCCGACTTGAGATTGAACCCTGGTCTCCCACGCCATTGGCGAACAATCTATCAAAAAAAAAAAAATGGTACATGAAGCCTCCTTGCTTAACACTCAGCATTATAAGGTACAGATTAAAGGTAAAGTGGAACCATCCAGGGAAAAGAGTAGCGCCCTCCCCTACATCTTAGTGTAGTAGCTATCGGAAAGGGAGCCTTCGGGTCACCCTCGACTACAGTCACCAACTTTACTTACGTATATACAAGGGTCAGCTGAAAAGTTGGTAGGATGACCATGATACGCTCATGGAATGAGACCAAATGAAGTTTATTTTGCAACCTAGAACTCCTTGTGATCTACATATTACTTCTATTGATGTTGCAGTGCTTGGTTCCCATTTGTCAACAGCCTTTGAACTTTCAGCCCACCCTCGTCTTTGCAAATGTTTTAATTTTCGAAGCCCTTCAAATTCTGCTCATATATCACAATTTTATTCATAGCTTTCAAGATTGTCTTAGTGTCTGGTAGCTCTAAAACTGAGGATTCTTAGGCTTTGCCCCAAGCAGATTCTCCGAGTAGCACTCGGAGAGTATCAACCGAGATCGGCATCTGACAGTCCCAAATAATTTATCACCTTCACGATCTCTGCAAAAGCAGTCGCAATTACCAAATTGTGTCTCCCATCACCAAAATAATTCAAAACATCTAAGTCACCCTTGTATATAAGTTAAATTTTTACATTGATTTGGGTTCTCTGTTTGATGGCATATCAACCTTCCTTGGTTATTTAATGCCAAAGGCAGAGGATTTTACAAACCAAACAAAATGCCTTTATGATCTGCCAGCTCCCATTTCCTTACCTTATATCACTTCAGTTCTTCCTTCTGTTATCAGTCAATTTTTCATGGTTTGGTTTCTTTGCATATCAACTCTTTTAGGTTATTTAATGCCAAAGCCATCCTTCAAGAAGAACACTATTTAACCCATAGCTGGGAGGATAATGGGGTTCATATCTTTCCCAAGGGTTTTTGTCTGAAAGTGAACATAATAGCGCGACTGGAATTCGAACTCGCTTACGACAGTTCCGCAGTCCATCGTTTTAACCATTACGCCACGAGGACACCCTTCACTTTTTCATGTCAACATCTTTGTTCTTAATCGTTGTCTTCTATCATCATCCTCGTTATTCTAAGTTTTACTCTACAGGGGCGCCTCGAGTGGATAAATGGTTTGCAAGCTAGACCTGCAAAACTACAAGTGAGTTCAGGTCTCATTGAGTGCCCATTTGATATAGCCTTGTGCCAGATCTAAGCAAAAAGCTTAGTAAATTACTACAGGTGTGATGAATGACAATACAACCATTTCACGCGTATATCTTACTTTCCATTTTATGGGGGTGCCCGTGGTGTAATGGTTATCGTCGCAGAATGTGGACTCGGCGACTCGAGTTCAAATCCTGGACGAGACTGATTGCATTTCACATAGCACTAATGAATCCAAAAAATAAAAGGTATGAATCCAAAAATATTCTCCTTGGGTAAATAGTAGGACAGACTAGATTCTTCAGCCTTGGTGAGGCAACTAGTCTAGGAGAAGGAAAACTCTGAATTCAAACCTGTTAAACTCCGCTTAAAACTTGACCTTGTGTCTTATCCTGCCGAGCGGAGGGGTTGGTAAATAGGATATCTTACTTTCCATTTCTTGTCGACTTTTCAATCATTACCTACATTGGCCTAAATGGGGATTGTCCTATCGGCTGGGGCTGTTGAATACACTGACTGTAACTCTATAAGACCCCACTCCAATTAGTGTCCTGGATATGACTCTAAACAATCTGATAGTGACGCTCCAGTAATGCTGGAGCTTTGGGTAATGCGGAGTACCCCTTCATAGCCATTGCTCTCAGGTCCACTCAGGCCCGGAGTGGTTACACATGATAGGGTCCTATCTGTGGTTCAAATAGAACTTAACTGTGTACTTACGCCAAACTGAACTGTTTGAAATAGAACTGTTTTTAAATAGAACTAAACTGTGTACTTATGCTAAACTGAATTGTTTGAAATAGAACTGTTTTTAAATAGAACTAAACTGTGTACTTATGCTAAACTGAATTGTTTGAAATAGAACTGTTTTGACATTCAGCTAAACTGTTTTGACATCTATGTGTTAGTAAACAAAAACTATACTTATACTAAACTAAATTGCTTGAAATTTAATTCGACGTTAAATCAATGGAAAAGAGTTGATATGCCGTAAAACATAACAAACAGCCAACGAACCTAAATGAGGAATTAGAGAGAACAAGATGAAACATTCAACCGTACAGATCAGGTATTTCTCATTAACTGACTAACCTATTTCTCTCTTTTGAACCATTTTGGTCACCTGATTAAAGCTATCCACTGAGATTCGTTGTCTTAGATTAATCTCGAGTTCAATGAAAGTCAATCACACTTATCGACACGTTGTGTTTTTCCTCCAATTTAACGGCTCAGGACATAATTTGAAGGCTACTCTACGAGTCAAAATTAAATCATGCTAATCTATTACGTTAACACTACTCCGAGTCATGGTGGACTAGGGGGTAATGATAATGAAGGAGTATGGCACACTTACCAGATATCCAGAACATGCCCAAGACACGCCTTTTTGGTGGGTGGGGATTTACTCCTCCACAGGGAATTCAGTGAACGTATTCTAAGCCGGTGGGTCGGAGCATCTATCTTTTTAAAAAAAATATCAAACATTATCACAGAATTCATTTTTCTATTTAGACCCTAAATACTTGCTGATTCATTGTTCATATCTTAGTGCTTGTAAAATTTTCCATTACACCAAGAGATGGACTTAATTCGCTGTTAGCTAAGCGAGATAAGCTTTGTGTCACTTGATGCTAGAAAGGTGCTACCACTCCGGGTCCAGGTGAACCTCGAAACAATGGCAATGAAGAGGTATTCCGCATGGCGCAAAGCTATAGCATTACTAGAGTCCAGCCATCAGGGATTTTAGTGTCCTAACCTAGGACACTCGTTATCGGTGGGGGGAGGGTTTACCCTTCTGCAGGGATTCAGTCGGTGTATTTTGCAGTCTCAGCCGACTGGGCTTACAACTATTTTGGGCTCACATAAATTTTGTTGTAGACATCGAATTCGAACATTTTATTGCAATGTCTTTTTAAAGAATTTGTAGTAAAAATATAAATGACTATTCATAACCGCTAATATATATATATATATATATATATATATATGTGTGTGTGTGTGTGTGTGTGCAACCGAGAAAGACATCGACACACGACTGACGAAGGCATGGACAGCTATCGATAGGCTCTCGATCATATGGAAGTCGGACCTAACTGATAAAATGAAACGCAGTTTCTTCCAGGCAGCGGTTGTGTCGATACTGCTATATGGATGCACTACATGGACGCTTACGAAGCGGCTGGAGAGGAGGCTGGATGGAAATTATACAAGAATGTTGAGAGCAGTATTAAACAAGTCCTGGCGACAACACCCCACGAGACTCCAACTATACGGACATTTGCCCCCCATCACAAAAACTATACAAGTTCGACGAACCAGACACGCAGGACACTGCTGGAGAAGCAAGGACGAGCTCATAAGCGATGTACTCCTGTGGACCCCCACATATGGATGTGCAAGAGTGGGACGACCAGCACGAACTTACATACAGCAGCTGTGTGAGGACACGGGATGTAACCCTGAAGACCTGCCGGAGGCGATGAATGATAGGGAGAAATGGCGAGAGACGGTCAGGGATATCCACGCAGGCGGTGCGACATGATGATGATAATGATATATATATATGTATACATATATATATATATGTATACATATATATATATATATGTATACATATATATATATATGTATACATATATATATATATTGGTAAATTTATAAATGAAGAGTGCATATATATTTAATTTAGGATAGCGTACACACAAAGACAAAATTGCTTGTTGCGCCGATGTAATCATTTGACCAATATATATATATATATATATATATATAGATATATATGTATATATATATATATATATATATACGTGTATCCACGTATATATATATATATATATATATATATATACTAATCTATTACGTAACACTATACTAATATATATATATGTATATATATATATATATATATATGTATGTATATATATACATATATATATATATACATATATGCTTACGTGTATCTACGTATGTGTAGATATATATATATATATATATATATATACTAATCAATTACGTAACACTATACTAATATATGTATATATATATATACGTGTATCTACGTATGTGGCGTGTGTGTATATAAAATATGTGTGTGTGATATATATATATATATATATATATATATATATATATATATGTGTTTGTTTGTTTGTTTGTTTGTGTGTGTGTGTGTGTGTGTGTATGTGTTTGTATATGTGCGCACGGGCGAGTGTGTGTGTATGTAAACACGCAAATTTTAATGTGTGTAAATATTAAAAGAAAAAAAATTATTTTCGATATTCATTATTCTGGATAATCACATGTATATTCACACATATACGCGCACGCACGCATATATATATATATATATATATATATATATATAGTTTGGAAGATAGATAACTCATATACATATTCCTTTTTTACAGTTATTTTGTTCTTGTGATTTTATGCAATAATCAATAGTAAAGATACTGATCAATAAATAAATAAATAAATGAATAAACCTTAATCAATGTTTTTTTTTCAATAATCTGTAACATCTGTTTCCGGTTTGACACAATCATCCAAATTAGTCTATTATTATTTTTATTTTAAATCTTTACAAGTTCTTCACACCAATTTTATATTTAGGTCTTTCACTGGAGGCTGAGTAATAGCGAGTCCCGTCACGCCTCCCAGGACTCATCTCAGTATTCTAGCCGATCTTAACAATGATGTAGTGTGGATGGTCTCGATTCTTGCTCTGACTTCCTATTTCTTTCATCGTTTTTCCAGACCTTTGGTGATAGTTCCATGTGCACCTACTACGATCGGTATCACCGTCATTCTCATGTTCCACATCTATGTAGTTGGCTAAAACGTCAAAATCCACTCGAAGACAGACTCATTTATTCTTATTAATTTACACTCGGTTTGATCTTCATAACGGGATAATGTGACCCATTTATATCTCAAAGTGCCAGAGAATTTTATACATCTCATTTTTTGGACAGATTTTGGCTTGTGCCTATAATATTTGGTAGTGGGGTCAAAGTTTAATGCCTTGCACTGTTCCCAGTGGATGGCCTTTCCCACTCTGTTATGTCCAGTCTTGAACCTATTTTGTGCTAGTTTGTTTCATTTGTTTATTCTGGGATTTACATTTTCATTACATTTGCTATTCGGCTGTATATTATCAATTTTCGCCTTGATATGATTGGCTCTTATGACATTATTTTCTGCAACAATTAAAAAAGATTCAGTTTCTTTATTGAGATTTCTTTTTTAGTCACGTTCGGGTCATCTTGTGTGCAACCTACCCAGTTTGTTGTTTAAAGTATCGACACAGTTTTTTTTTTTCATTTCTGTTTCCGAGATTTTGTTGGTTTTCTGGCTGTTTTTATGTTGCCATTGTTGTTACTCGCTGCTGTAATTAGCCTTTCTTTGCTCTTTTTTGTGTATTGCTCGAGTCTTTGTATTGATGGTTCTACGCAGTTCTCGATTACTTGGAAGATTACCTTCCTCCTTCTTTTCTTGTTACATAGAATCTGCAAAGTTTGATTTCGAGGAGTTTTATTGCTCTTCTGAGGCACTCCTTTGAAACTTTTACTTTCATCTTTGTTAGATGGTGTCTACTACCAATATTCTCTGGTACTTGTATTTTTCTTTTTCTTCTTATTATTTTACTCTTTTCGTGGTTTTAGCGCTAGTGTTAGCTGGAGGCCTTTCACTGGCGTCTGAGTGTCAAAAAATCTCCTCAGGTCTCCAGGACTCTTCTCAGTATTCTGGCCGATCTCAACAATACTGTAGTCTCGATGGTTTTCACTGATTTCGAATCCTTTACCCACCACCATTATTAGTATTATAGTTACTCCTTGAGAGTTTTTCACATCAGCGTTAGCTGACGGTCTTTCACTGGTGATTGAGTGACAGCAAATATCCTCGAGTCTCCAGGACGTTTCTCAGTATTCTGGCTGATCTCAACAATGCAGTAGTTTGGATGGTCTCCACTCGTCCTCTAATTTCCAAGTCATCCAGTCCCTGTACTAATCATTTGGTAACAGTACTGAGAGCACCTATCACAATTGGTATCACTGTCACTTTCATGTTCCAGTTTATTCAATTCTCAAGCAAGGTGCAGGTACTTATCCTTCTTCTCACTTTCTTTCATTATTATTATTATTACTCTATTAGAGTTTTTCACATCAGCGTTAGTTGATGGTTTTTCACTGGAGTTTGGGTGACAGCAAGTCTCCTCAAGTCTCCAGGACTTTTCTCGGTATTCTGGCCGTTTTCAATAAAGCTGTAGTTTG
>CAUZXS010004877.1:35000-50000 GCA_963585895.1 Sepioteuthis lessoniana
TCAATTAAATTTGCTTCTGAATGTCAATTTTGTTGTGTCTGCATTTGCACTGAAGGTAATTGTAATAATAATGCAAATTCTCGATATAACGGAGGATGTCTATAAAATATTAAAATCAGGAAATTTTTGATAAGCGCAATTAATAACAAAGGTACCAATGAGATAAATGTACACTATATTAAAATGTACCCTATAAGGTAAATATATCTCATTATTAACTATTAAAAAGTCTTTTACTAACGTTAACTCAATGTTGGAGAACTCGTGGGGTAAGATAATTATCAAATAAGACCCACATACAATAATTATTTGATTTCGATTATGAGTGGGCGCCCAATATTTCTGGCCTTGTGCCAAATGAGATTTACCTTAGATAATGAAAACATTAACAAAAAGTCAAAAGTGAATATTATGGTTTTGGGGAGACATTTCGAAATTAAATCGAGACAATTGAAGAATTAAAATACAAATCAACCATATTCCATTTATTTTACTACTTGGCTGAAGATTGAATCCGTGAAACTCTAAGTGTAGGAAATTTTTTTTTCTGGGATTTAACATTTGATATTTATTGTAGATAGATTTGCCGAAAGAATATTATACACTTTCCTTAGTTTTTACTGATGGGATTTTATTATGCATGAATATTTGTTGTTGATCGAGGAGACTGTCACTTTGCTATAATAAATCTATTTCAGCCGGCTACTATAAGGCAGTCGGCCTCTTCAGATAGCGGTATATATATATTCATCCGCAGACTGACTGTTTCGTTGTATCACAACTCTTCAGTGCGGCTAGACATGCAGGACGCTTCAAATTGGGATCGAAATCCGTCTAACTTTACGTTAGACATGGTACCGAACCACTCAGCCATTTCGGCGACATATGTCAGCTCAGGCATTATAACGCTTATATATTACCTTTCGTTTGTTTACATTTCGCACTATCGGATACATAAATACACACACACACACACACACACACACACACACACACACACACACACACACACACACACACACATATATATATATATATATATATATATATACACCCACATGTATATGTGTATATATACATATATATACACATATATATATACATTTATATATATACAAATATATACATATATATATATGAATATATATATACATGTATATATATTCATATACATAAATACACACACACACACACACACACACACACATATATATATATATATATATATATATATATATATATATATATATATGAGAGAGAGAGGCATTGTATAATTAAGGTGAATTTTGCGTTGGGATTTAACAATAAGAAGCAATGTTTACAGTTGACTCTTTTCAAGGAAATCAATAGTGATGGGCCCTTTTTCCTGTACCCGAAGACTGTCAACATGACTCTTTTTACTGATCACTGCTCCCCAATTTTTTTTTACCGGAGAGTCACAGTAATTCTGTTTCATATACCGTCTTTTCGATTCAGACTCGAACTGGCAAACAAATGTTCAGTGGATTCAAAAACATATTTTTTTTACAAAAACCTGCTTCTCTACGCACATCACGCATTCATCTGTATATTTCTCACTGTTTGCACTTCTTAGCCACCAAAAATTTGATGACAGATCTCTGTTCAAATCTGAAGCACCTTGTTTTATTTCCCGCCATTATGAATCGCCACAAAAGAAATATTTTGGGGTTAATTAAGATAATTTTTTTTCTGTAAACATATTGCAACAATAAATTATATATATGGGAAATAAGTTCTGAAAAAGACTATTAATTTTGATTTTAAAACTTTCCCTTATTTATTGAATGACCCTCGTATATATATATATATATATATATATATATATATATATATATATACATATATATATATATATATATATATATATATATATATATATATATTAGTAAATAAGTTACCCGACCATAGTGGAGGGTGAACCGAAGATCTGTTTTCATTAGCTACAAAACCAAGATCTTAGGGAGGGTTCAACTCCTTTCCTTGGATTGCTCCACTATCCTTGATCCGTACCTTATATTGCTTAATCTTAAACAGGATGGGATCAAGTATCCTTTTTTTTATTTTAGTTTTTAGTATGACTCGACCAGTGATTGAACCCCGGTCTCTCGAATGAGAAAAACAGTATAAAAAATAAATATAAATAAGTACAAATAAAAATAAATAAATATATAATGAATAAATAAAAAAATTAAATAATAAATAAAATAAAATAAAAAATAAATAAAATAAAAAATAAAATAATAAAAAAAAATTAAATAATAAATAATAAATAAAAAAACAAAATAATAAATAAAAAATAAATAAATATAAATAAGTATAAAAATAAATCGGAAAGTATAAAAATGAACAAAAATGAAAAAAACACTAGGTCTTCAAAGGATGTTTTAATTTATTCTTAATGTTGGCAAATAATTTTATAGACGAAGTCTTATGCTGATGACTGTGTTTTTTTCATCCCTATATATATATATATATATATATATATATATATATAAGTGTTGGATTGGAGAATGCCCTTTCATCGCCATTATTGACAGGTGCACTATGACCAGAAGTGTTGTACTTTCTCAGGTCCAATCTATGTGAAAAATAAACCTGTCGGAAAGTTATCAATATTGAATAGAATAAGACAAGATGTGGCTGTGTTCAAAGAATTTGTATAGGACATAAGTACTTGATATCAGATACCTGATTTTAAAGAAATTAGTATTATAAAAAAAAGATTTATGATTTAAAAAAAGAAGTAATTGCAATAAATCGTTAAAGATATATATGGTTATTATATTCAAACATTCAAAAATTAATAGAATTTCAGAATAAGATGACCCATAAAGGTGTTGATATATCGTTAAACAAATAAACCAAAACTGATAGATATCATTTATGTTTATATATCTATCAAGACGTTTTACTCTCTATGGGCTTCATTAAATGAGAATTTGTAACATGGTTTAAAGTTTAGGAAAAATATTGAGAAAAATTGTTTATGAGGTTGGCATGATTAGGAACGTCGATTATTTAGAATCCTTTCATAATTAGGAATCAAAAAACGTTCGAAATTGTTTAAGCTATTCGAAAATATAAATATAACGTATGATGTCACTATATATATATATATATATATATATATATATATATATATATATATATATATAAGTTACAAACAAATATATATATATATATATATATATATATATATATATATATATATATATATACTTGTTTACACACTTCGGAACGTATATATGCATAAAGACAGAATAACAAATAAAACGTATTGAATGAAAATAGAGCTCTTTATATATATATATATATATATATAATATATATATATATATATATATATATATATATATATATATATATATCTTTTCATTCAATACGTTTTATTTGCTATTCTGTCTTTATATGTATTCGCATATATATATATATATATATATATATATATATATATATATATATCAATTGGTTCCAAACTGTGTTAACACCTCCCACCCCCACCCCCACATATATATATATATATATAAATGTGCGTGTGTGAGCACAATTCGGAACTTATATATATATATATATATATATATATATGTATGTATATATATATATCTTTTCATTCAATACGTTTTATTTGTTGTTAGGTCTTTATATGTATTCGCATATATATATATATATATCAATTGGTTCCAAACTGTGTTAACACCTACCACCCACCACCCACGTGCGTGTGTGAGCACAATTCGGAACTTATATATATATATATATATATATATATATATATATATATATATATATATATGTGTGTGTGTGTGTGTGAATGTTAGTATGTATATATTTGTGCATACATACGTGCGCGTATTTATATATAAATATGTAAATATAGATGTGTGTGTGTGTGTGAGCTTGCAAGTGTGTGTGGGGTGGGGGTGTATGAATGTATTTATGTATATATTTGTACATACATACGTACGAGTATTTATATACATATATATACATGTGTGTGTGTGTGTCTGTGTATGTCTGTGTGAGTGTGCCTGTGTATGTGCTTGTATGTGTGTGTGTATGTGTGGGTGTGGGTGTGGGCGTGTGTGAGTATGAAAATAGAACTGCAAATAAAAAGTTATTGCATAAAAAGAGAAATACATGCTATTGGAGCAGAACAGGTATCAACCAATAAATATTGGAATTATTGACACATTAAGTCCTTTCTTTTAGTTTCATGTGTTTTTTACTGTAAACAACTTGATCGAAAAATGCTCTTTTCAAATATCAGAAAGTGCTCAATGCTGGCCAATAAGAGGATTAAACTTGAAGGGTTTGTCTTATATGAGGATTGTATTTTAAAACGATTCATAAAACTGACAGTAATGAGGCTGCCACAGAGTGGTGAGTAAGTATATATATATATATATATATGTGTGTGTGTGTGTGTGTGTGTGTATAAAGATGGTTGTTGTAGGTTCAAAGAAAGGATATACTGGAAACAAGAGTGAGTTCAAGTCTCATTGAGTACCCCATTAAAAAGGCCTTGTGCCACACATGTTCTCTGATGAAAGCGACAAGCTGGAAACATACATATATATAACACGTATGTAAGAACAAAATAAATAAATCTAAAAAATACAAATCTCTTCGTGGACCTTCCTATTTAATATATATATATATATATATATATATATATATATATATATATATATATATATATATATTTAAAAAAAAAGAATATATACATTTTAAAACAGGATGGTCCACGAAGAGATTTGTATTATATATATATATATATATATATATATATATTTATATATATATACAGAATGAGAGACTTATCACGTTATTGGTTTAGATTTTTATGCATATAACACTGTATTTTAATGTTTTAAAACGGTTTTATCCGTTTATTACTTATATTTATTAAACTAATGGGTAGAGTGTTCCCTAATGGTCCGGGGGACCGGGGTTCAACCCCAGGTCGAGTCATATCAAAAATGGTACTTGATGCCGCCTTGCTTAACATTTAGCATTCTAAGTTAGGGATCAATGGTAAAGTGAAGTAATTCAGGAAATGGAGCAGCGCCCTCCCCTGTACCTCGGAGTAGTTGCTATTGAAAAGGGAGCCTTCGGTCGCCCTCACCTGCGGTCGTCAACTTTATATATACGTATATTTGTGTGTGTATGTGCGTAATAAGCGCTTTTATATTGAACACTGTTTTAACACCCATGGCAGTATTATTGTAGACGGTAATTATTATTCATTAATTAATTGTGTCGCTGTGGCTAACGTGTTGAATTCTGACATAGGAGCAGAGTTCGAACTCTAGCCGGGCTACTACGTTCACTTCAAGACTGAGACCCTTGGGAAAGGCATGCATCCTCTTATCAACATCAACTTTAGTCTAAATAGTATCACTATTATTCTTCTTAAAGGATGGCCGTGCATGAAATAACCCACGAAGGTTGATATGCCGTCAAAAGCTAAGAAACCATGCCAATAATAATAATAATAATGATGATAATGAATAATGATGGTAATGATTTGCATGTATATAAGAAAGTATGGATAATGGCGGATCCATCAGTTGTGTCCGAACGGAAAGGATTATAGAAGAAGAAAAAAATGGAGGAAACGGAAGACAGCTAACTGTAATTACTTCAATTAAATTGAATTAATTAATTACCAACTGGAAAGCAAAATAATGATTCCGCAGTTTTTAACGTAGATTTATTACCTTTCTATTTTTGTTTACTGAAAAAAAAAAAAAAAAAAAAACTATTTTGCAACGTATTCAAAAATAAAAGATGAGGTTCCGCAGTATCTATCTATCTATCTATCTATCTATCTATCTATCCAAGCCTACGTCTATCCAACCATCCGTTCATACAAACACACATATTTATATCCAGACAGACATGTAGAGGCATTTATAGAAATATGTGTGTATCTACACACAAATACATACATACATACATACATACATAGAGACACACATCTATCTATCTATCTATCTATCTATCTATCTATCTATCTATCTATCTATCTATCTCTTGCTCTCTCTCTCTCTCTATATATATATATATACAGATAGATAGACAGGCAGACATTCATACGGATATACATACACATGTACACACACTCACACACACATATATACACACACTTATGACTGTAATGTATATATTTATGTATGTATATATGTATATACACACAAATATATAGGTACATACAGATATACATCTCTCTCTCTCTCTATATATATATATATATATATATGTAAATTTATATATATATATATGTATATGTAAAAATATATATATATATGCTCACACACACACACACACACACACATATATATATATATATATATATATATATATATATATATTCGCAACTCTCTAAACCACCAATTGTTAATATTCACTTTATAATTTACATATGTTATGGTGATTAAAATTTCTGCATGTTCATGTCATAAATAAATAATTATAGATTTTTAGAAAATTGAAAATTAAACCTAATTTCTTTCAGTTTTCTCTGTCAGTTATCCAGTTATTTTTTTGTTCTTTTTTTTTTTTGGAGATAACTTTTAACAGATGGTAAAACTTATGATATTGTGTCCGTAGCCCATATTGAACGCCTTTATAAGCCGTTTTATGTAAAATTTGCAATTCCTCTTTGGCGGGCCGTTAAAAATGATGGTATTATTTAACATCTGGTTGCTAAAATATAATTGAAGACTTTAATAAATGATATCATTTTACTTGTTAAACGGAAAATAATAGAAAATTCTATTTTATGATGTTTATGATGTTTATGTAGAGAGAACGACCCTGTGCGCGGGACAAACCACTGGATGTCTTGGTAAGAAACTAAATTCTGTTAGTTTTTGAAGGGCCAGTTCTGGGGATATGAAAGTTTTAGTGTTCACACCTTTATTGCCATTACTCCAGGTCCGCTTTGATTCTGAAAAAATCTTGTTATGCTTGTCCTGATTCCATTATGGAGAAAATGGATATTTTTGAAAATTATTTCATAGAACGGTGTACAAATAAATAAATAAATAAGAATAAAAACACACAAAAAAGACTCTTCAGAAACATTAGCACAAAATATGAATGTGATCCCCCCCTCCCTATATATATATATATATATATATATATATATATATATATATATTTATATTCTGTGGTACGTAAAAAAATCTTAGAGAAGATTTATGTAGAACATACATTATAGGTTCTTAAAAAAAAAAAGGAAGCGAAAAAAATTAAAAAGAAAAAAGGTCCTTTTCTCGAATTTATAATGTACGATTTTTATCAATAAGGGTTTTTGGACTATTGTCTTCATCTTTATTGTTATTTCCACAACATTTCGGCCGATATGTCCTCCGGCCTCATTCTTATCGGCCGAAACGTTGTGGAAATAACAATAAAGATGAAGACAATAGTCCGAAAACCGTTAATGATAAAAATCATCAAACTTCGTTTCAGAAATTTTGACAACTAATTATAATGTATGCTTTACTTAAAGCTATCATATATATATATATATATATATATATATATATATATATATATATATATATATCATCAACATGTCGTGCCGCTAGCACGGATATCCCTGACCCTCTCTCGCCACTTCTCCAATCATTCATCGTCTCTGGCAGGTCTTCAGGGCTACATCCCATATCCTCACATAGCTGCTGTATGTATGTTCGAGCTGGTCGTCCTGCTTTTGCTCGGCCGGATGCGGGGGTCCATAGGAGTACATCACTTATGGACTCGTCCTTGCTTCTCCAGCAGTGTCCTGCATGTCTGGTTCGTCTAGCTTGGATAGTTTTCGTGATGGGATGCAGGTGGCCGTATATATATATATATATATATATATATATATATATATATATATATATATATATATTACATTTTCATTGAGATTATTTTCAATATATCTTAAGGTGAAAGAACAGATTCTATGCTTCCATCATATCCACAATATAACTACCGGCAAACGTCACTTTGATTCTTAGTAAAGCAAACTGACACCACACTCTGATCCCCAAAAAGAAGTGCCGATCTGTATGCAAATAATTCTAAGTTACTAGAACAACACACACACACACACACACACACACACACACACACACAGCACACACACACACACACACACACACACATATATATATATATGTACATAAATAAATAAATATACATACATATATATATATATATATATATATATATATATATATATATATATATATAATAAGAATAATTGGAAAAGTGTATAAATCAAACTCTAACATCGGGTTAGAAGTTGTATTTCGTTCTTCATTCAAGTAAGAAATTTAAAAATTATTTGCATTTGATAGGAATACTTGATACCTGGTGCAGTCGGCTGGGGCTGTAGAGTTCATCGACTGCATGTCGGTAGACAGGTAAAAACTTCTTAACACTTCAATAAAGAAAGAAATATTACTGCTAAACCTGCTGTAGGTGTTTGATTTATATACTTTCCGCTTATTTTAATATATCTTGTCAGATTTACCAAAATCTACCATTTCTCCACACACACACACACACACACACACACACACACACATATATATATATATATATATATATATATATATATATATAATATATGAGTAAAGTTGGTGACCATAATCGAAGGCGACCAGAAGGCTCCCTTTTCCATAGCTACTACACCGAGGTGTAGGGGAGGGCGCTACTCCTTTCCCTAGATTGCTCCACTTTATCCTTGATACGTACCTTATATTGCTGAGTGTTAAGCAAGGATGTACCAAGTACCATTTTTTAAGTCTTTGGTATGACTCGACCTGGGATTGAACCCAGGTCTCCCAGACCATTGGCGAACACTCTACCCATAGCCATATTTATTACCTAAATCATTGCTCAAGCATTCAACTTGAGAAAAATATAGAAGGTTCATTTGATGATAATGTAGTAAGTAATTGTTCAATACGTTTATATGACATTTATGCTACTGAGTCTACGCAGCTCCAGCCAAGTAACAAACAGAGTATCTGAGGTATCTGAGGTATCTGAGGACAATGCAAACTGCAGCTATTATTTCCGTGTAACTTCTTAGAGACGTTTTCCGTCCCCGGGATATTAGTAATTCAACAGAGATTTGATGTGGGAGCTTTCTCAGCAGTTTTAATTTTAGTTTTAACTTCTCCGATAAGTGTCAGCTTCCTCAGGGTTTTTCTAATTAGACTAAAATTGCATCTATTCTTCGTTTTATATACACACACATATATTTTTATGTGTGTGTATGTGTGTGTGTGAGTATATTTGTGTATATATATATATATAAATATATGTATATATATATGTGTGTGTGTGTGAGTATGTTTGTGTATATATATATATATATATATATATATATATATATATATCGGAATATACATACATATAAATATATTAATATATACATATTATATATAATATATTCATATGATTCATATATAATTCATATATATATATATATGTATGTATATATATATATATATATACACATATATTTTTATACATAATTTATATATTCATATATATTTATATATTCATATACAAATATTCATATATGTCTATATATTAATTTATTTTATATATATATATATATATATATATATATATATATATATATATATATATATATATATACATTGGTTGGTTGGTTGGGTTTTATGGCATATCAACCTTTTTAAGTTATTTTATGCTGAATCTATTTTTTACAAACAATCAGTTCTATTTCAAACAATTTAGGTTAGCATGAGTATTCAGTGTAATTGTCAAAAACATTTTTTTATTTCAAGCTATTCAGTATATATATATATATATATATATATATATATATATATATATATATATATATATATATATATATATACATATATATATATATATGTATATATATATATATATACATATATATATATATATATATATACATATATATATATATATATATACATATCTATTATATATATATATATATGTATATATATATATATATATATATATATATATATATATATATATATATATATATATATATATAATAGATAAAGATAAAAACACACATACAAAACGCTCCAGAAACAACTACACAGAAAAATGTAAATATGACCATACCATGAATGCGATTCCCTAACTTCTTGGCATAATAGAACCCGAGAAATGCTGACGTGCTGTTGAAATCAATCGATCAATCAATATAAAAATCTATTTCTAATATGGCATCTGTGTGGACTTAGCTAAGTCCAGTCAATAGAAATGAGGGCAGAAGTATTTTTAAAAATAAATATTGAAAAGTATTGCACACACACACACACACACACACACACACACACACACACACACACACACACACACACACACACACACTATCAGGTACTACCACTCCGGGACAGAGTGGACCTGGGAGCGATGGCTATGAAGGGGTACTCTGCATTTACCAAAGGTCCGGCATCACTGGGACCTCACTATCAGATTATTTAGTGTCATATCCAACACACTCGTTGGGGAGGGTTCTTACCCCTCTCCAGAGGTGCAGTCGGTGTATTCTACAGCTCCTCCTCAGCCGACTGGGCAAGAGAGAGAGAGAGAGAGAGAGAGAGAGAGAGAGAGAGAGAGAGAAAGAGAGAGAGAAAGAGAGGGAGAGAGAGAGAGAGATCGCGTTTATACATATATGAATTTTAACTTGAAACTCCCATTGTCAGTCTCCTTTTAATTATAACAATTAACCGAAAAAGTGAACTCTCTCTCTTTCTCTCTCTCTCTCTCTCTCTCTCTCTCTCTCTCTCACACACACACACACACACACACACAAACACACACACTCACATACACACAGTTTATCTTATTTAATTGCAAAAAGGATTCTTCTTCGCACAATTATTTGACTCGAGACACCGACCTGTCAATGGGTCTTAGAATATGCTTAATGCATTTCCCTGCAGAGGGGTAAGAATCCTCTCCACAGCCTCACTAAAAAGAGGTTCAGTTAGGAATAATACTTCATTACCATTACTCCCAGTTCCACTCTACCCCTGTGTACTAATACCATTGGTCGAATAGATCTGTTTAAAATTATTTGTATTTGATAGGAATACTTGATACCTAGCCCAGTCGGCTGGGGCTGTAGAATACACCGACTGCAGATGGGTAAGACTCTCCTCTAAATAGTGCGTCCGAGGTATGACACTAAGCAGCCTCATGGTGAGGTTCCAGCCGTAGAGCTTTGGACAATATAGAGTTCCTCTTCATAGGCATCGCTCCAGGTTCACTCTGACCCGGAGTGGTAGCACCTGATCGAGTCCTAGCAATGGGTCAAATGGAAATAAACTGTGTGCTTATGCTAAACTGAATTATTTGAAATAGAACTGTTTTGACATTTAACTGTGTGTAAGTAAATGACTGATGTTTAATTGAATTGTTAGTGATACCTAGCAATACTAGGAACCATTTACCTTTGTTGACTAAACAGAATAGTTGAAATAAAACTGTTTTTGATATTTGAACTTTGTATTTTAGCCAAACTGAATTGTTTGAAATAGAACTGTTTTTATTTATAAAAATGGATTTGGCATTAAATAACCAACAATGGTTGATATGCCATAAAACCAGATTAAACTTGATACCATATAACTGTAAATTATTTGTATTAAGAATAGTTTCTTGAAGTCGTAATTGTTTACTAAGGAGAATAATTATTAATTACTTGAAACTATGTAACTGTGTGCAAACAAATTACAACTATTAAATTGAAATAATTACTTGAACCCATATAATTATTAGTATTAGATAAGAATACTTGAAACCATATGAATGAATGCAAATTATTTGTATTAGATAGGTTGTCAGTATATCATATAAGTGTGTATAATTTAAAAAAAAAAGCAACTACAAAGAAGATGTAAATACGTGTATGTAATTAACACGATACTCTTACCTCTAGGCATAAAGTAAACTTTGACCGTTTGACATGCCGTTAAAATCAATTGACGATCAGACACAGCAAAAAAAAAAAAAAAATCTAAAAAAACAAAACTAACAAATAAACCAAAACAAAAGTCTGTCTGTCTGTCCCTGATTTATTGGATTCTTTTTTTCCTCTTTTCGGACGACGTTTGAAAAATGTTGAACTCATTTTTTATCGTTGGGCACATATAGAGCAAAGAAGTATGCATCCTGAATATTCAATGAACAAACGGATGAACAAATCATCTATTAAACTTCTGACTTCGAATTATGCTGACAAAACAACCGCTTTTCCTGCGTAAAATATTTTGAATAGTTTCGTATATAACATCTCAAATGTAGTGATTTTTTTCATAATCACGTAAGGTAATTTGGACATTATGGTTTTAAAACAGAACATAAAAAAAGAAACGAAAACAAAAGATTTAACATAAATAACTTTATTCTATTAATTACTTTCAATAGAATTTTTTTGAGTAACCATTTTTTAAAAAAATTTGTCATATTTTTATAATCATTCCCGAATGTAATAATGTTGTTATCAAACTTGGCTTTCTCGCCAGCCGGTAAGGTTAGCCTTATTGCAATTTGAACCATGCACCTAGAAAGTTAGGTGAATTTCTCTCAAGAATAAGATAAACTGTCTTTTAGCAAGCTTAGGTTAGTTGTTGCACCTGGTCCGAAGTAAGTGGAAAACCAGAGAGTTGTGAACTCACGAACAATGGTTTGTAAATCTAGCTTGCGAACCACGACATCACAAGAGGTGACAAATTATAGCCGTTAAATCTTTGATCGTGGCTGTTTATCAAAGGATTCTTGTTGTCAATGGATTAGGAAAATCGAGATTGTATTAAAGAACAAACAATACATTGATTAGATTTTTATATATCATGTCACACACACACACACACACACACACACACACACACACACACACACACACACACACACACACACACACACACACATGTATACATATATGTGTGTGCTTATATGTTTGTGTAAACATGTGTGTGTGTGTTTATAAACATATCTAGATGATATTGTATCAAAATATATTACAGTATATATATATATATATATATATATATATATATATATATATATATATATGTGTATATATGAAATGTATCTGAGTATACATGACAACGACATGTGTAAGTATATATATATATGTATATGTGTACTTACATCTGTGTGTGTGTGTGTGTGTGTGTGTGTGTGTGTGTGTGTGTGTGTGTGTGTGTGTGCTTGTATGTGCATGTAGGCATCTGTATGTGCATTTATATGTGTACATGTCATAGAATATATATGTCAAGCCACACTGATGAGTTATGATAGAACGAAATAGTCAGTCTGTGGACTATATATATATATATATATATATATATATATATATATATATATATATATATATATATGATTTGTTTTTACGCCTATTTAGAAGATACTAAAAACATAAAAAGAAATCTGTTTGTCAACAACCTGAGTACAGCACACACACACACACACACACACACATATATATATATGTATATATATACAGTAAAACGCAGAAATAACAGGGAAGGTTAATCCTTTTTATAGTATTATAGACTACTCTCAAACAATATATATATATATATATATATATATATATATGTGTGTGTGTGTGTGTGTGTGTGTGTATATATATATATATATATATCCATGCCATTAGATATATATATAAATATATGCGTGTATTCACACATACACATATATATATATATATATATAATTCGTTTATTACCTGATGATATTGGTGTTGTTCTGTGGAAAATGCACGGAATTTTGCAGTAATATAAAAAATGTCATTTTATTGACTTAAAACTCTTCGTTTTTTTTTTCTATCTGGATTTTTAAGCGTAACAATCCAATTTTACAATTTAATTAATTTAAATCTCCATGTAGAAGAACAACCTTTAGTTCTAATATGAAATGTTTTATGAAATGTTTTATGAAATGTTTTATAAATTATGAAGAAGAGAACTATTATTTATTTTTAAAAAATTTTCAGCCTTTATACTTAAATCTTTTTCAGTAATGTTGTTTCCCTTTTTTTTTAACTTTAGGAGACATCTCCTAACTTGACGTTAAACATGATTCTCTTGGTCTAATAATCATGTGAGCCAAATTTGGGGATTTTGCATCAATATAGAGAACAGAATAACAAATTTGTTAGGTGGGTAGAGTGTTCACCAATGGCTCGGGCGACCAGGGTTCAATCCCAGGTCGAGTCATACCAAAGACTCAAAAAATGGTACTTGACGCTTCCTTGCTTAACACTAAGCATTATAAGATACAGATCAAAAGTAAAGAGGTCCTCTAGCCTCGGTGTACAAGTGTCCGAAAAGAGAGCCTTCGGGTCACCCTCAACAACGGTCGCTAAATTTACTTACATATATATATATATATATATATATATATATATATATATATGAGTGTGTGAGTGTGTGTGTGTGTGTGTGTGTGTGTGTGTGTATCAATCTATCAATTTTTCTGTCTGTGTGGAAGTGTGTAGATATAGAGATAGAGAACAGAATATATATATATATATATATATATATATATATATATATATATATATATATATATTAAATGGCATCGAATGTAGACTGCAACCCCTGGGTTTTATGGAGTTTTTTTACAAAACAACAATCATCATTTTTTTTTGTTAACAGCTTGATGATTGTTGTTTTAATAAAAAAAAACTCCATGAAACCCAGGGTTCGCAGTCTAAATTCCATGACATTATATATATATATATATATATATATATATATATATATATATATATATGATTATTATATAGTACCTCTATTCTAGATAGTGAACACTGTCAAATTTATATTGCACTTGGTCCGACACAAACTCACAAAGGGATTTAGTGACAACCAACACTGTTATAATGTATATATATATATATATATATATATATATATATATATATATATATATATATATAGG
>CAUZXS010004877.1:55000-62500 GCA_963585895.1 Sepioteuthis lessoniana
TCTTTTTTCTGTTTTGATGTAATTTACTAAGCTTTTTGCTTAGATCGGGCATAAGGCCATATGAATTGAGCACCCAATGAAACTCGAACTTACTCGTGCAGCTTTGCTATCTTAGTTTGCAAACCATTATACTGGTACTTTTTAATGCTAAAACCATCCTTGTAGAAGAACAGTTTTGGTATTATTGGATCAATAACTAAGGGGCAAGAGGGTTCATGCTTTCCCAAGGGTATTTTTTTCCAAAAGTGAACACAATAACGTGACTTGAATTTGAACTCGCTTACTACCGTGTTACAGCGAAACACTTTAACTTCTGCGATATAGGCCTTCCTCCTTATATAGGCCTTACGAATACGTAATTATGAATCTGACTAATGAACCTGCTAAAAATTAAATCCGTATAAATCACCTGAATAAATCATATTATCGATATTTTTTAAAACGTTGTTTGGTGCAGCTGAAGTAACAATTCTGGGGCACTCAGTGACGATCAAGTTCATCACAATCTTTGATATTCGTTAACGATAGGTTCACAGCGAATCGCTATTATTAATATTTGAACCCGTGGTGTAATGGTTATAGTCGTAGGGAAATGGACACGGCGACTCGAGTTCAAACCCTGGACGAGACTAATTGCATTTCACGTAGCACTAATACCCTTGGGAAAGGTATGAATCCAATTATTTTCCCTCTAGCTATGGGTAAATAGTAGGGCAGAATGGGTTCTTCAGCCTTGGTGAGGCAACTAGTCTAGGAGAAGGAATACTCTGAATTCAAACCTGTTGAACTCCGCGTAAAAAAATTGACTTTGTGTCATATCCCGCCCGAGTGGAGGGGTTGGGCAAATAGGATTAATATTTGAACCTTATCTTCGTTTTGAAAAAAATATATGCCCCACAGAGTGAATCAAATTCACTTCAGTAGTAATTGTCTTCTTAGGATGAGCACATGATGAAGGCAGTCTTTTCATGGAGGCCAATTAAACCTATTGCACTCATAACGGCCTTCGAGGTAAGCTTGTCACGGATTGCTCTATGACTTGAATACTTTCCACTGTTGAGCATCCTGTAAGGATCGAACTATTTAACGGTGATCGAGACAAGCTTAGGAAGAATTACTCTATAATATAGTGGCTTTCCATTGTGCCACGCAGTGAGGATCAAGCTCTTTACTGTATTAACGGTTTTCAAGACTGTCTTGCAAGGATTGCTCTATGATCTGGTAGCCCTAAAATGGGAAGCTAAGATTGCTCTATGTAATGTTAACTTTCTTATGTGAAGGACTCAGTAAAGATTGAAATCACTAACGGTGAGACAAGGTGACCGAAATAATGATATTTCGTTTATCTAATCTTGGCTTTACCTTTTTCGGACGTCACCCAGCCTCTCTCTCTCTCTCTCTCTCTCTAAGCAAGTAGCCGTGTATGATACGTGCCATCATTATTTTGGATATCATTCAAATTTACGTAAACTCAGCCAACAATACCAAAAATTTCAAGCATTGACATCTTCTTAGAGAAATTAACATTACAAGTTCAAGTGAAGTTTTGGTCTTGGTTTTATGGTACATCAACATTATTGGTTATTGAAAGCCAAATCATTTTTTTTGCATATATATAAATATATATGATTCGTAAACACATTTTGTAGATAAAGAAAGTTGAATTATCAAACAATTCTAACAATTTAATTTAGCATGAATAGTAAAGTAAAGTTGACGATTGTTATCGAGGATGACCCGAAGGCTCCCTTTTCAATAGCTACTACACCGAATTGTACGGAAGGGCGCTACTCCTTTCCTAGGATTGCTCCACTTTACCCTTGATACGTACCTTATATTGTTGAGTGTCATGCAAAGAGGTATCAAGTACCACTTTTTTAAAAAGTCTTTGGTATAATTCGACCTGGAATAGTATGAATAAACAAAATTAGATGGTTCCAAGTATTGCTATGCTTCACTAACAATTCAATTAAACATCAGCCATTCATTTATACACAGTTGCATGATCAAACAATTCTATTTTTAACAATTCAATTTAGCATGAATAAACAAAGTTAAATGGTTCCGAGTATTGCTATGTATCACAAACAATTCAATTAAAAATCAGTCATTTGTTTGCACACAGTTAAATGATCAAATACTTTTATTTCTAACAATTCAATTTAGTATGTCATTTGTCTGAAAGTAAGTAAGTAAAGTTGGCGACTGTAGTCGAGGGTGACCCGAAGGCTCTCTTTTCGATAGCTACTACACCAAGGTGTAGGGGAGGGCGCTACTCCTTTCTCAGAATTGCTCCACTTCACCCTTGATCCTTACCTTATAATGCTTAATGTTTAGCAAAGTGGCATCAAGTACTGTTTTTTGAGTCTTTGGTATAACTCGACCTGGGATTGAACCGGGCCATTGACGAACACTCTAACCATTATACCAATTTCCAGTTGTACTGTTTAAATGTCAAATAGTCTTATTTGGCACATACATAGGACTCTTTCAGGTGCTACCAGAGTGGACCTGGGAGCAATGGCAATGAAGGGGTACTCTGCATTCTCCAATCGTTGGAGGAATGGGGTCTTACCTCTTTGCAGATATGTAGTCAGTGTATTTTACAGCCCCCCACCCAACCGACTTGGCTTTTAAAGTGGAAGACCAGTGTATGAACTCATGTTTAAATGAACTTTGCTAAGAACAAAAAAATAAAAGTTTCCTTAAACTTCTAAAATAAAACCTGAATTCATTTTCTTAAATTTCCATCGCCTTTTCGACCCGTGTATTTTGATATGTCTATTTGAGCATCTGGTCATATTCAGTTGCGACTTTAAATGGTCATTCATGATCATTCATAGTTGGTTGGAGACAGAAGTCATTTTCCAAAATAGAAGCCCCCCCCCCACTGTTCTATTTTCATATCTTCAGTTAAGTAATTTATTTATATCCCTTTAATGCAAATAGCAAAGTTTTGCCAACTGTACATTTGGCCTTAGATCAGTGACTTCGGAAGGGTTGTTACTAAACACATAAAACCGAGTTAACTACATATAAAAACGGCGGAACTATAAACAGAGAATAGGGTTAACTTAACGCATAAAATAGTGTTAACCCTAAGCATACAATAGAGTTAACTCCACGAATACAATGGGGTTAACTCCCTGCATACAATGGGGTTAAATTCACGCACACAATAGGGTTAACTCCACAAATACAATGGGATTAACTCCACACATACAATAAGGTTAACTTCACGCATACAATAGGGTTAACTTCACGCATACAATGGGATTAACTCCACGCATACAATCGGGTCAACTCCACGCATACAATAGGGTTAACTCCACGCATATAATGGGATTAACTCCACACATACAATACAGTTAACTTCACGCATACAATTGGGTTAACTCCACTCATTCAATAGGGTTAACTACAAGCATACGAGAGGTTTAACTACAAGCATACAATAGGATTAACTCCACGAAGACAATGGGCTTAAGTACTCGCATACAATAGGGTTAACTTCTCACATACAATAGGGTTAACTCCACACATACAATGAGGTTAACTTCAAGCATACAATAGGGTTAACTCCACGCTTACAATAGGGTTTAACTCCACACTTACAATAGGGTTAACACCACGCATACAATAGGATTTAACTTCACGCATACAATAGGGTTTAACTCCACACATACAATGGGGTTAACTCCACGCATACAATGGGGTTAGCACCAAGCATTGAATGGGGTTAACTTCAAGCATACAATGGGTTTATCTCCACACATACAATAGGGTTTAACTCCTCACATACAATAGGGTTAACTCCACACATACAATAGGGTTAACTCCACAAATACAATGGGGTTAACTCCACGCGTACAATAGGGTTAACTCCACTCATACAATAGGGTTTAATCCTCACATGCAATGGGATAAGCTCCAAGCATACAATAGGGTTAAATCCACGCATACAACAGGGTTAACTTCACGCACACAATAGGTTTAACTCCACGCATACATTAGCGTTAAATTCACGCATACAGTAGGGTTACCTTCAAGGATACAATGGTGTTATCTCCACGCATACACTAGGGTTTAACTCCACACATACAATGGGGATAACTCCACGCATACAATAGGGTTAACTCCAAGCATACAATAGGGTTAACTCCACACATACAATGGTAATAACTCCAAGCATATAATAGGGCTAACTCCACGCATACAATAGGGTTAACTCCACGCATACAATAGGGTTAACATCACACATACAATGGGGTAATCTCCATGCATACTATAGAGTTAACTCCACGCATACAATGGGGTTAACTCCATACATACAATGGGGTTAACTCCACACATACAAGTGGTTAACTTCACACATACAATGGGATTAACACCACACATACAATGGGGTTAACTCCACGCATACAATAGGGTTTAACTCCACACATACAATGAGGTTAGCTCTAAGCATACAATAGGGTTAACTCCACGCATACAATAGGGTTAACTCCAAGCATACAATAGGGCTAACTCCACAGATAAAATGGGGCTAACTCCACGCATACAATAGGGTTAACTCCACACATACAATGGGGTTAACTCTATACATACAATGGGGTTAACTCTATACATACAATGGGGTTAACTCCACACATACAATTCGGTTAACTACAAGCATACAATTCGGTTAACTCCACGTATGCAGTGGGGTTAACTCCAAATATACAATAGGGTTGACTCCACGCATACAATAGGGTAAACTCCAAGCATACAATAGGGTTAACTCCACACATACAATGGGGTTAACTTCACGCGTACAATAGGGTAAACTCCACACATACAATAGGGTTAACTGCACTTATACAATAAGGTTTATTCCACACATTCAATGGGGTTAACCCCAAGCATACAATAGGGTTAACTCCACGCATACAATTGGGGTAACTCCAAACATACAATGGGGTTACCTCCACAAATACAATGGGGTTATCTCTACGCATACAATAGGGTTAACTCCACTCATACAATAGAGTTTACTCAACACATACAATGGGGTTAACCCCAAGCATACAATAGGCTTAACTCCACACATGCAATAGGGTTAACTCCAAGCATACAATGGGGTTAACTTCAAGCACACAATGGGGTTATCTCCACGCATAAAATAGTGTTTAACGCCACACATACAATAGGGTTAACTCCACACATACAATGGGGTTAACTCCACGCATACAATAGGGTTAATTCCACGCATACATTAGGGTTAACTCTTTAACGCTGGTTTTTGTTTGTGTTTAGCGAGGAAGATCGTGTAACTCGTGTGTAGGTTTACGTTGTGTTGTTTCCTCGCCACGTTTGTAATTCCCTCCCTAAGTTTGTAAGGTAATAAAAGAGGGATGAGAAAGTAAGATGGCGATAGTCGAAATGCTTTTATGAATGGTTTTTATTTGCAGCATGGAATATTGGGTTTGCTTTTGGTGCTGCAAGACTCGTGGAGAGGTTGTGAGTATTGTAACGAAATTGATTTATGAGAAGTTGAGAAGGTTGAGATGGCAGCGTGTGTCGTCGGACGTGCGAGGGATTGTGTTCGTTGTAGTTTAACGAAAGCCATGTTGCAGTTGGAGGTATTGAACTTTAGAGTCACCGTGAATTTTGTATGTTTGGTGGAGTTTTTGCGTTGTCTCCATTAAGGTAGCCCAGAGGTGAATTGAGAGCTAGGTGTCGTTTGCGGAATAAAAGCATCGTGTTGACATAGCCAATTTTGGGGGTGACATAAAGTTGTGCCTGTGCGAGGCATGTTGAACGTATCTAATTTATATTCAACTGGGATTCCTTGCAAGGAATCCATAAATTAGATAGGTTCCCTCAAGTGTCCATGCTGCTGCTGTTGCTATTCTAGAGCCCCCAGTGAGACGTCTGCACTGGGCGGCGTTGTCCAGCTAAAGAGTTGCGATTGCAATTGAAGAACGGCTAATGTGACGTCTGCACTGGACGGCGTTCTCAAGCCAAAAGGACTGGGTTTTGCAGCTTACCCAATTTGCTCCCCGGAATTGAAAGGTCCGGGATGAATAGGATAGGTCATCCTGATTGGGTGCAATTAAGAGTCGAATTAAATTGCGCGCCAAACCAAAATACGGAATTTCCCTTCCACTACAACTCCACACATACAATGGGGTTATCTCCACGCATACAATGGGGTTAACTTCACTAATACAATAGGGTTTACTCCACACATACAATGGGGTTAGCTCTAAGCATACAATAGGGTTAACTCCACGCATACAATAGGGTTAGCCCCAAGCATACAATGGGGTTAACTCCAAGCATTCAATGGGGTTAACTCCAAGCATACAATGAGGTTAACTTCAAGCATACAATTGGGTTATCTCCACCCATACAATAGGGTTTACTTGCACATATACAATAGGGTTAACTCACACATACAATGGGGTTAAGGACACCCATAAAATTTTCTTCTCCACAAAAGATTCCATCATTTCATTATTCCTAATGGAACATTATGCAATCAAAACAGATTTAATTAGATAATGTTTATCACCATACTCATTAGCATAAAAAATCTGTAACGAAAAATAAAATTGCACAAATATATATATATATATATATATATATATATATATAAAAGTTGTATTTATTTTTAGATTGCAACCAGTATAGGAGAAGGAAAGCTTGATAGTCAAACCAGCTTTATTCTGCTTAAAATACTGACCTTGTGTCACATCCTGTCTGTGAAAAACAGTTTTGGTAAATACAAGCAGGTGTACATATTTGTGGGTGATATCGCTCGGATAAAAAAAAATTGCTTATTTCAAGAATTACGGCAAAAATGAAATATTCTAAAAATACAAATCTTACTTTTCTTTTCTTCTTTCTTTATCTTTTTAATAACTTAAATACCTGACTGCCGCCTGAAAGTAAGCGAGTTCGAATTCCAGTCGCGCAATGACCTTCACTTTCAGTCTACTACTCTGGGAAAGGTATGGAGCCGCCTTATCCCCATCGCAGTGGGTTAAATAGATTGGTTGGTTGGTTTTTTAGGTTTTATTGCATATCAACCTTTGTAGGTTATTTTATGCCAAATATGTTTTTATGCAGATAGTTCTATTTCAAACAATTCAATTTAGCATGAGTACACAGTTTGTCAAAACATTTCTATTTCAAGCTAGTCAATTTATTCAAACAGTTCTAATTCAGCTAATTCAGTTTAGTATAAGCACAGAAGTTCTATATTAAACAATTCAGTTTAGTGTAAGTACAGTTTTAATGTCAAAAACAGTTCCAGTTTAGTTTAAGCACGCAGTTTAAATGTAAGTACAGTTTATTTGTCAAAAACATTTCTATTTCAAGCTGTTCAGTTTCGTCGAACAGTTCTAATTCAAACAATTCAGTCTAGCATAAGTATGCATTTAGTTCTATTTAACCCATTGATAGGGCCCTATCAGCTGGGTTAGAGTGGACCTGGGAGCAATGGCAATAAAGGAG
>CAUZXS010004877.1:65000-82500 GCA_963585895.1 Sepioteuthis lessoniana
ATAGAAATGTATATGAAGGTAAAAATTGAGCAATATATATATATATATTGCCCAATCATTACATTTTGCTATCAATATAATACATTACAATGATATATTAATACATAAGGCAGTCTATAAGGCAGTTTAATATTGTCTTAAACCTCGTTCGAGCAACTCCTGTAATTATCTTGTTGCCAAGCTGTATCGGCCCTTATCAATTTCATTGAGCAGCATCGAACTCATTGAGAGGAAAAACTTGTTGCGTGAGAAACTGCTGGTCTTCCATACAACCTCACTCAGGCCTGCGTCCAGATTCCAGCGTCGATATTTGGTCTCGTGAGACTTATAGATGACACCACTCCCATCATTATTTTGATTTATCAAAATCTGCTTACAGTTTGCTCTTTTTGTTATGTTATGGTACCGTACATAGAAAAATTGGATCATTATAATATAGAACTATGTTTCTTAATAGAAAGCCATATGGCCTCCTCGGCATACATGTGACATTGCTGGTGGCTACGTGAGCGAAATAGAATACTGGAGAGCCATAAACATATTTCAATAGCCCGTACCAATTTTACTTCAGACATTATCTCATTCCACATAATTTTCATATCACATAGTGTTTATTTCAAAAGTAATGTCATTACAAACTACCATTGGTATGTTTATAAAACTGTTCAGTAACGAGCAATTATCTTAACTTTCCTTCGTCCACCATTGATAAAACTGGAGCTAACATCTAGGAAAAAACACGCGGTTTAACATCAGTTACAAAGATTGCATTTAACAAAGATTGCATTTAACAAATTAGTTGAAATTTCTAAAAAAAAATCATTGTTATAGTAATCAGAATAGTGTAGAATACACCGACTGCATCTCTGCAGAGGTGTAAAACCCCGTCCCGATTACGAGTGTCCTTGATATGACACTAAACAATCTGATGATGAGGCTCCAGTAATACTGGAGCTTTTGGTAATATGGAGAACTCCTTCATTGCCATTACTCCCAGATCCACTCTGTTGATTTTTTTCATGAAAAGAATCTTCTGTTCCTATATCTATTATAAGTTATGTTACTTATGTAAGTCTATTTTTCAAAGAATTTTGTTTACTGAAATAAAAATTTATTTGTGTTTAATTGGTTGTATTTATGAGATAAAGCAATTATTTTTGTAAATTTATAAGATACAATTGCTAATCATATTTTCAGTACGTAAGCGCGCTAAGCATCACGGTTATCATCGTTGGAAATAGAATCGGTGACCCAATTTCAAATCCTTGTCGAGGCTGTTTCCGTTTCACTTCACGCTTGGGAGATGCCTAAATCCTTCTTTTTCCTAGCCCCCCCCCCCACCAACTGGTTGCCTAAATTAAACTAAAGAGCACAGATTACCCGAATATTTACCTCTAGGTGATAATCAGGGAGAACAAATTGTTTCATGCTTTTCCCAAGATAATTAGTGCAAAATGAAACAGAAACAGCTTCGTCTAGGAATTGAACTCGGGTCACCGATTCCATTTCCAACGACGATAACCGTTACGCTAACCGTTGCACTAAGTGCGAAGTACGCCATGAAAACGTTCTCTAATGGTTTCCTACATATAGAGATACAAGTGTTAGTCGACCGTCAGAAACTTAGATTTTTTTTACATGTTGGCTCCAGTGTTGTCAATGGTGGACGAAGGAACGTTAAGACTCACCATCAGATTGTTTAGTATCATATCCAGGACACTTGTTGGGAGGTTTTACCCCTCTGCAGAGATGCATGTAAGATGAATGTAAGATTTCGCTGGATGCCGTCTTGAGGACTTACCTGGAACGATGTCCGGTAAGAATGGATGGCAAGAGACAGACAACAGAGAGACAGAAAGAGTCAAGGTAATCCGGCCTGTCGGGACAACATAAGTATCTTTACTTTAAAAGAAAAAATATGTGAAGTGTACTCATGGCTGATGCTGTACATTTAGAAGAAATAATTTAAAATAAAATTTTCGATATATTTCCATAGAAGCTGAATAAAGTAAAGCAACATCGTTAGATAAAAAAAAAATGGTTTCACCCACAATTCAATTTTTCTGGGTCTAATGACATTAAACTGAATCCGATGGTGAGATTTAAATTCTGGAGCTCCGAGGAACATGATGATATTCTATCGTTGCCATTTCTCCCAGGTTGATACTAACCAGGAGTGATAGCTCCTAATAGAGTACCACCAATGGGTTGGTTGGCTGGTTGGTTGGTTTTATGATATGTCAACCATTGTAGGTTATTTAATGCCAAATATCGCTTACAGGGATGACCGAGTTCTTTTTATCTTGGTAAGATAGTGATCCAGAAGAAAAAACTTTGCAGTCAAACCAATTCAACTCCGACTAAAAATTAACGTCATGTCACATCCTGTTCGCAGTGAAGGCGCTTACTGCAAACAGTAAAATAAGCTATATATATAACATCGATTGATAAAATAAGAGAGAACGGCTTCGAGCTGACAAAGAAAAGAAGCAGAAGGTATCCTGCAAAAACGATTACCGACGCCAACTACGTCGAAGACATAGCGATACTGGGAAATACACCCAGGCATGGACAGCTATCGATAGGGTATCGATCATATGGAAATCAGACCTGACCGATAAAATGAAACGCAGTTTCTTCCAAGCAGCTGTCGTATCGATACTGCTGCTATGTATGCACTACATGGACGCTAACTAAACGGCTGGAGAAGAAGCTAGACGGCAATTACACAAGAATGCTGCGAGCAATATTGAACAAGTCCTGGCGGCAACACCCCACAAGGTACCTACTATACGGCCACCTGCCTCCCATCACGAAAACTATCCAAGTTAGACGAACCAGACATGCAGGACACTGCTGGAGAAGCAGGGACGAGCTCATAAGTGATGTACTCCTATGGACCCCTACATATCGCCGAGCAAAAGCAGGACGACCAGCTCGAACATACATACAGCAGCTATGTGAGGATACGGGGTGTAGCCCTGAAGACCTGCCAGATGCGATGAACGATAGGGAGAAGTGGCGTGAGAGGGTCAGAGATATCCATGCTAGCGGCAAGACATGATGATGATGATGATATATATATATATATATATATATATGTGTGTGTGTGTGTGTGTGTGTGTGGACTTGGGCAGCATTTCTTCGTTGATACATATTTGATTAAACAATATAGACAGCCTTTGTGCACACATTTTTGTATTCATCCTTTCGAGGTGCTGCATTGATTTTATGGTATCCAGCGGGAATCGGTTAATAAATCTCCCACCATTAATTGGTTCCCTTGTACTTTCTGCTTGCTCTTGTGCCATCGTCAGATGTGTGTATATTGCAAAAGCGATGTGAACTTAGCATTATTACTTTGTAAGTAGCGAGCATTTATTTATACTGGTGTGATGATGTAGCATTTATTTTTGAACTGGTTGAATAAGCAGCAGCAGCAGCAGCAGCAGCAGCAGCAGCGGCAGCAGCTAAAGACATTTAAATACATAAGTACTGGATTCGAAGTTGATTTTATTGGGTTTAGGTAGTTTCTTTCTGATATGGAGCTCTTCGAGAATCCGTAATTTTTACTTGTTATTTTGTTGTTCTAATATTGTTGTGTTTTTGGTAAAAATTTTCTGAAACTCAACTCTTGGGCATGAATGTTTTTTTTATGTTGTGCTATTGAACTGGTATTAGAGAGATGCATAGTGAGTCGTGTCGATTGGTTAGCTGAGGTTAAACCAACATATATATTGTTAGTTTCAAATACAATCTTCTAAAGTACATTTAAATTGATATATTGCATTTGTTTTTTTCCAAAACCCCGATGGAAAAAGTAGATACAAAAATGTATAGACAAAGGATGTCTATATCGTTTAATTATATATATATATATATATATATATATAGCTATGTGAAACCAACAAAATGAATTATGAGACAGAATCGGTCATGTAAAGAAAATTTTTTAGGTTCACTGTTTTTTTTTTTTTTAATATCTATTTAATCTATTATATTGATAAATGATCTCTGAGAGAATAAAATAGGATATCGTCTGTTATATTTTGACACTCGACCGAGCTGTCAATCAAGAGATGCACCTGTGTAAATAAGCGGAGGAACAGCGGAAGCAGGTGGATGTGAGACAATCATATAATTAGGTGCCACAGATGGCTTGGGGAGTTCCAGTTGGAGTTGGAGTCAGTTGGGGGACAAGATGCCAGCGTGAGAATCAGCTTGCAGACTGAGGGTTTGCGGCCCTCAGTGACCCACGGTTGAGCAGTCCCGGCCAAGATGAGGAAGAAGTGCTGCTATGGTCAAAAGAACTTTGAGTCAATATGTAGCGGTCTGTCCCCGTCTCCAACTCACCTCTCACACACAACCAACATCAACCCTTCCGAGAATAAAGTGTGAGAGATATATTTTTATAAAGAAGTGTGTTCGTTCGCTCATTGAAGTCCTCATTATGATTGATTATGTTTCCGCTTATATTGGCATAAGTATAACGTTTGTGATGCATGTATTACGGTATACAGCACGTCCAAGCTGCGCCTGTACCAAAACTACTGCATGAATACACTACATGAACGCAAACAAAATACATGAAGAATAAAGTAAGATAGAAACAACACAAGAATGCAATATGCTGTTTTAAACAAATAGGTAACATAAAGCTCCCAAATAAGACGAACATCACACCTAGTAGGTCGTCTAGACTGCATCCAGTGTCTGAACAGAGCTGATGTATACTAGTCTCAGTTGACTACCCAGCTCTGCTATGTCCGTGCATAGGAGTCCATAAGACAACGTTGCTGATGAGTTCGTCCCAACTTCTCTTCAGCTGTGCCCTGTATGACTTGTTCGTCTTAAAAATTCCTAGAAATTGTTCTATAGTAAAATTAATTACAGTGCATTTCTATAGTAAATTTGAGCCTTCTCAGTGTTACTTGGAATGCAATGACTGTATCCCCTACAGATGATTAAGACTCTTGTCTTCAGGAAGGAGTGTCCTGGCTATGACACTTCACCGTATCTGATGGTGAGGGTCCAGTTCTCGAGCTTCGGGTGTGTGGAGTATCCACTCTAACCTGGAGTGGTAGTATCTGTTCGGGTACCATTTATGGGTCAAATAGATATAGTTTTATTCATGTTTGACAGAACAGTGTGAAAGAAAGAACCACAGAAAAATGTTGATATGAACATACAATAAATACAATTTACTGGGCATAAAATACTCCTTGTTTGGTTGATATGCCATTAAAATCAATCATGTACCAGATTTATTCAAAATGCTTATCTACAATAATGATGATAATAATGAAAACTGACAGAAAGTGAAAAAAGCGATGAGTACCTAGACCTTGCTAGAGAACTTAATAGGCTACGGAACATGAAAGTGACAGTGATACCAGTAGTAATTGGTGCACTCGGTACAGTCACCAGAAGATTGGCACAGAGACTGGAAGACTTGGAAATAAGAAGACGAGTGGAGACCATCCAAACTACAGCATTATTGAGATCGGTCAGAATACTGAGAACAGTCCTGGAGACTTGAGGAGATTTGCTGTCACTCAGACTCCATTGAGAAATCATTGGTTAACGCTAATGGGAAAAACTCTCAAAAGAGTAAAACAATAATAATAATAATCATAAAACATTCACTACGAATTTTCATACAAAAAACAAATGAAGCAAAATGCATTTTTATAGTAAAATAACTTATTATTCATTTCTAGTGAATTAATTAGCAATGCATTTCTATAATAAAAACATTTATAAGGAATATCTACCGTAAAGCTATTCACAATAAATTCCTTTTATAAAATCAAATATATTTCTATTGTAAACTAATTTACAATGCATTTCTATATGAAAACTCTTTACAGAGTAAAAAACCAAATACAATGAATTCTTTAATAAATAGCAATACGTTTTTTTTTTACAATATCATGTACAATACATTAGTACAGCAAAATGTTTTACTGTTAGTTTCTAAAGAAAAGACATTTATTTGGCTAAAATAGTTTTAAAAAAGTTTTTAAAAACTCGACTTATAGACGAGAATGTAAGTGAACTATGTCAATTTATTCATGAACCCTATTTCTGTTTCATAAGAATCTTAAATGTGAAATGGAGCATTCGTTTTGTCATTTCTAATATTATTTCCATCTTTATTGAACATCTGTTGTTTATGATTTTGAAAACAATAGAAAGTTTCCACCTGCTGGCTTCTATCCATCCATTTAAATATGACTAATATAGTTGGGGGAAATATATCACCACCTTAGTACATCTGTCTGTCTGTCTATCAAACGAGCTATCCATCCATTTCTTTCTTATTCTATTCATTATCTATCTATCTATCTATCTATCACATTCTTTCTTTCTTTCTCTGCACATTATCTATCTATCTATCTATTACATTCTTTCTTTCTTTCTTTCTTTCTTTCTTTCTTTCTTTCTTTGCATATCTATCTATCACATTCTTTCTTTCTTTCTTTCTCTGCACATTATCTATTTATCTATCTATCTATCACATTCTTTCTTTCTTTCTTTCTTTCTTTCTTTCTTTGCATATCTATCTATCACATTCTTTCTTTCTTTCTTTCTTTCTCTGCACATTATCTATCTATCTATCTATCTATTACATTCTTTCTTTCTTTTTTTTTCTTTCTTTCTTTCTTTCTTTCTTTCTTTCTTTCTTTCTTTCTTTCTTTGCATATCTCTCTATCACATTCTTTCTTTCTTTCTTTCTCTGCACATTATCTATCTATCTATCTATCTATTACATTCTTTCTTTCTTTCTTTCTTTCTTTCTTTCTTTGCATATCTATCCATCACATTCTTTCTTTCTTTCTTTCTTTCTTTACATATCTATCACATTCTTTCTTTCTTTCTTTCTTTGCATATCTATCTCTCACATTCTTTCTTTCTTTCTTTCTTTCTTTCTTTCTTTGCACGTGAGCTATCTATCTCTCACATTCTTTCTTTCTTTCTTTCTTTCTTTCTTTCTTTCTTTGCACATTATCTATCTATCTGTGTGCCCGTTCATGTAGCTCTATCTAGCTCTTTTCATATCTATCTATCTCGCTAATAATTTACTTAGATATATTTTTAGCTCTCTTCCCTCACCTTTCTTTCTTTCTTTCTTTCTTTCTTTCTTTCTTTCTTTCTCGTTCGCTCTCTCTCTCACACACACGGGCGCGCCTGCATTTTCTATTCTGTTTTCTTAACGATTGGCGGAAAATCTGAAAAGCATTTCTAGAATTAAAAGATAGACAAATCGATTCTATGTAAGCATTTTACGCACTCATGAAAAATAAAATCAAATAAAATGAAATAAAAATACTAAAATTGATTGTCTCTCGACCTCGAACAATGTCTTCTGCGTAACAGGTGCGTATACTTAACGCAATATTAAGAAAAAAAAAATGGTCACATGAAGAGTCAACAATATATTGTTTTTGTAGATATTCATTTACAAGCGTGAAGAACGAAAGCTACATTAAATTCCGACGGTAGATAAGTCATTGGTCAATAGTTTCTGAACATAATTTTTGACCAAGTAAACCTCTGGCCGGCTTGGGTAGGAATTGAAACCGCTATCTTCTGACAATGCTCACCTGGAACCGTAGAGACTCAACGCCTCTATCCGCTGCGCCACGGTCAAAAACGTGGTGCGATAGACAACAACTATGGAAGGCAGTAATTACTGGGGATACGGTTACAAGATTCAGCATTCCTATCCGAGGTCGCGGTTAGTCACCTGAAGAAGGCCAGAGGTGAAATTTGGCCGAAACGTTGTGAAGAAGAAACAACACACACACACATACACACACAAAAAGAAACTACTAAGATGAGGACAAAAAGTCCGCAATAAATAAAAAGTTGATTCTCATAATTCGTTTTGGCAAATTTATTACCCAACCATCTTTGAAAATAGCCAATGTCTTGTCGTACCCACTTCGAGATATAGGATTTGACCAGACATTGGTTATTTTTCAAGATTGTTAGAAAAACAGGACATTTATATATTCTTAATCTTGGATTTTTGGGAAGCACACGTTCTTTTTTTATAATTTTTTTATATGATTTTTTTGTTAAAAAGTACCGATGTTTTAAGTTGACAATTTTATCCAAGAATCAAAGTTATTTTTGCGCGCAGAAATTTATCATAGACAATAAGGTGTTATTTTTAAAATGGTTTTTTAACTTAAGTACAGACTAATTCAAGACAAAATAACTCTGCAATGTTCAATGTTTTTCGACAGAAAAGTTTAGTAATATATTTTCACGACTATTTCAGTAGAATTCAACTTTTTATAATCTGATTTTAAGGTAACACTGCGCAAAAATGTCAATTTTTTTGCTGGGGGGGGGGCGAATGCGTAAAAAAACACCAGTGATTTTTGTATGTCTGGAAAAATCATAAAAATGCCAATGTAGAAGAAATTATTCCTTTATTAATTCTAAAACAAGGACGTAAATGTTATCTCTTGAAAGTAATTTCTTTTATTTCTGCCTCGGCTATTAAGAAAACATCCCGTGGTGTAATGGTTATTGTCTGGACGAGACTGATTGCATTTCACATAACACTAATACCCTTGGGAAAGGTATGAATCCAATTATTCTCCCTCCAGCTATGGGTAAATAGTTGGGCAGACTAGGTTCTTCAGCCTTGGTGAGGCAACTAGTCTAGGAGAAGGAAAACTCTGAATTCAAACCTGTTAAACCCCGCTTAAAAAATTGACTTTGTGTCATATCCTGCCCGGGCGGAGGGGTTGGTAAATAGGATTAAGAAAACATCCAAAATAAAATTTTCTTTAAATTGCTAAGATATTTTTTATTACTTAAAGTATTCGGATGATTGTCTTAAGTTTTATATTCATAACGTTTCGGCCCATGCGTTCTTCGGCCTTCTTCGTACCGAAGCCTTTATTTAATCCACAGTAGTATATTGTTCTAATTCTGTTACCCATGAACTAGTAACTGTGTTAAGACATAGTAAGTACTTCTTGTTATTTATGTGTAGTAGGGATTGAACCTCTGGAGGATTTTACTTAGAAGCACATTTCAACCAAACACCTTTTGCGCTATCTCTCCTGCAGATATTGTTTCACTAAAGTTGTTTTCAAGTATGAATACATGTCATGTTAGTTTGGTTTGGGTTGGTTTGTTTTATGGCATATCAACCATTGTAGGTTATTTAATGAAAAATCCTCTCTCCCCTCTCTCTCTCTCTCTCTCTCTATATATATATATATAGAGAGAGAGAGAGAGGGGGGAGAGAGGATTTTTCATTAAATAACCTACAATGGTTGATATGCCATAAAACAAACCAACCCAAACCAAACTAACATGACATGTATTCATACTTGAAAACAACTTTAGTGAAACAAAATATATATATATATATATATATATATATATATATATATATATATATATATATATATCAAATATATAGGATTTAGTTTGGTTGTGATTTATGGCATATCAACCCTTGTAAGTTATTTTATGCCAAATCCTCTTTATGTATATATATATATATATATATATATATATATATATATATATAAAATATATAGAATTTGGTTTGGTTTGGTTTGGTTTGGTTTTATGGCATATCAACCATTGTAGGTTATTTAATGCCAAATTATGGTTATACATATATTTTGAATATATATATGATTTGTAAACATATTTTGTAGATGGATTTTTTTAACAAACCTGAGCTCTATTCAGTACACACTTAAATGGTTTCAAGTATTGCTATATAACATTCACAATTTAAAATCAGTCATTTGTTTGCAAACAGTTTGTTCTATTTGACCTATTTATAAGGCCCTATCAGGTGCTACCACTCTGAGCTAGAGTGGATCTGGGCGCAATGAAGGGTTACTCCACATTCCCCAAATCTCCAAGGCTGGAGTCTCACCATCAGATGGTTTAATGTCCTATCGACGACACTCGTTGCATGGTGGAGGCCTAACACTTCTGCAGAGATGAAGTCGGTGTATTCAACAGCCTCAGCCGACTGGGCTGTCCATTGTTAGAAGCAAAAATCCAAGTCAAACTGTGTATATTCTTTTCTTTTAGTTTGAGACTGCCATGTGCTATAAATACTCCTCTAAAGTCTGGTTTTAGATGGAATTTTTTGTGCTTTTACATGAGCTCAAAGTCTGATAGATATTAGATTCTTTCCAACATAGAGCTATTTAGAGGTCATAAGTAGATTCCAGTGAATTCCTGGTCCAGAAACATATGTCCATTGTATAGTTTAACCTATTTTTAGACAAATTTGCAATGTTCAATCCCAATGTCCAACACACCGACGGTGGAGCTAACCTTATCCTGATTTTATACCCTGCAAGATCCCTTACCCATCCAAAAAATGAGATGTCTTCAGCATGACACTAAACTGCCTATGATGGTGAGGATCCAGTTCTGGAGGTCTGGGGAGGGTGGAGTATCCGTTCATTGATTTTAGTTCTAGGTCCACTATGCCTCAGACTGGTGGTACCTGTTTGGGTCCCTCCTATGGACCTAATAAATCAGTTTAAAAATTATTCGAGGGGGTGTCCTCGTGGTGTAATGGTTAAAGCGATGGACTGCGGATTCGTAGTACGCGAGTTCGTACTCCAGTCGCGCTACAACGTTCACTTTCGGGCAAATACCCTTGGGAAAGGTATGAACCCCCTTATCCTCCCAGCTATGGGTTGAATAGTACCACTACTGTTCTTCTAGGAGAATGGTTTTGGCATTAAATAACCTAGAAAGGTTGATATGCCATTAAACAAAGAAACCATACCAAACCATACCAAAAATTATTCAGTTTCCATAAGACAATGCGCAAAAAAAAAAAAAAATCTAAGAAACAATTACACGCAAAAAATGTAAATATGAACGTATAATGAACGCGATGCTTTAACTTCAAGGCATAAAATAACCTTACCCAGGTTGACATGCCATCAAAACCAATAGTCAGTCAAATGGGGTTGTAGATTACACTGACTGAATTACTGCCGAAGGGTAAGATCCTACATTACGTGTGTCATGAATATGACCTTAAACAATCTGATGGAGATTTGGGAAAATGGAGTATATCTTTATTGTTATTATTCCCAGGTTCACCCTGACCCGGAGTGGTAGAACTAGATAGGTTCTTTCTTTGGGTCAAATAGAACTGTTTCACGTTTAAATTGTGCAAACAAATCCTATTTACAAACCCCTCCGCTCGGGCAGGACATGACACAAGGTCAATTTTTAAGCGGAGTTTCAGAGGTTTGAATTCAGAGTTTTCCTTCTCCTAGACTAGTTGCCTCACCAAGGCTGAAGAACATTGTCTGTCCTATTATTTACCCATAGCTGGAGGGAGAATAATTGGATTAATACCTTTCCCAAGGGTATTAGTGCTATGTGAAATGCAATCAGTCTCGTCCAGGATTTGAACTCGTGTCGCCGTGTCCATTTCCTACGACGATAACCATTACACCACGGGCACTGTGCAAACAAATGACTTAAATTGAATTGAATTGTTAGAAATAGAACTGCTTGATCATTTAACTATGTGTAAACAAATGACTTAAATTGAATTGAATTGTTAGAAATAGAACTGCTTGATCATTTAACTATGTGTAAACAAATGACTTATGTTGAATTGAATTGTTAGAAATAGAACTGTTTGATCATTTAACTATGTGTAAACAAATGACTGTCTAAATGAATTGTTAGTGATACATGGCAATACTTGGGATTATTTAACAGTGTGCAAACGAATGATTTATGTTGAATAGAATCATTAATGTTAAATAGCGATACTTAAAACTCTTTAACTGTGTGTTTAAATTGAATTATTGGTATCATATAACAATACTTGGAAACCTTTGACTGTGTACAAATGAATGAATTAAGTTGAATAGAATCATTAATGTTAAATAGCAATTCTTATAACGTCTGGAACGAGCCGCCGCAGGCATTGGCCTCCATGTCAACGCTCACAAAACGGAACACTTGTGCTTTAATCAAATAGGCGACATTTCCACACAAGGCAGTAGCTCACTGAAACTAGTTGACAAGTTCACCTACCTAGAAAGCAGTGCATCATCAACCGAAAACGACATCGACATGCGGCTAACGAAGACATGGACAGTTATCGATAGACTATCGGTCATATGAAAATCAGACCTGACCGCTAAAATGAAACGCAGTTTCTTCCAGGCAGCAGTTGTGTCGATACTGCTATATGGATGCACTATATGGACGCTAACTAAACGTATGGAGAAAAAACTTGACAGCAACTTCACAAGAATGCTGCGAGCAATTTTGAACAAGGCCTGGTGGCAACACCCCACAAAGCACCAGCTGTACGTCCACTTACCTCCCATCATGAAAACTATTCAAGTTAGACGAACCAGACATGCAGGACACTGTTGGAGAAGCAGGAACGAGCTCATAAGTGATGTTCTATGGATCCCTTCACATGGCCGAGCAAAAGCAGGGCGACTAGCTCGAACCTACATACAGCAACTTTGTAAGTATACGGAATGTAGCCCTGAAGACCAGCCAGAAGCGAAGAACTATAGGGAGGAGTGGCGAGTGAGTGTCAGGGATATCTGTTCTAGCGGCACGACATGATGATGATGATGACTGCGCTATCTACACATAAATCGAATTCTTAGTGTAATAATTAGCAATAATTGAAACCATTTAATTGTGTAGAAACAAAAGCAATACTAAAGTGCAAGCAAATTAGTTTTAACTCATTTAAAAATGAAATTACCACCAAAATTAGCCTTTATAAATGATATACATATATATCTGTTTCAATGTGAGCAAGCAAATGGCCGTTAGAATATTAGAGTCACATCGGATAACTTAAAACCATTTAACTTTGTATAAACAAAGGATTAATAATGAAGAGAATTTTTTGTGTTTGATAAAAATACTTGAAACCATTTAACTATGAATAAAAAAAGAGTCCAGACTCGTTAAAAATGTTATCAACAAAATGTGTTTACAAATCATAGATATTTAATATATATATATATATATATATATATATATATATGTGTGTGTGTGTGTGTGTGTGTGTGTGTGTAAACAGGATTTAGCATTAAATAACCTACGAATGTTGATATGGCATAAAAGCCTATCAATCAATCAATCAATCAAATTGCTTTAATAAAAATCTGAGGGTCTCATAAAACATGTATCTTTTAACAAACATCCTGTTGTTTCAAATTTCTTATAGCGGGTGATTTGAACATATATACAGTTATTTTTCTTATACCAGGCGAATTGTCAAAATGTGTTCTGAAATACTTTTGTAAAACAGAAAGATAATTTGTTTTGCTTGAGACAAGCACACAAAATACCTTCTCAACAGCTATAGTTTTTCAACACGCTAAATGACAATGGAACATCTGGTTCTGACTAAAACCTTCAAGTGTGTCTCGACAAAACTAAATATCATGAGAGTCAATATCTTAAATAGTTTTTAAATAGATTTACAAACTCTTTCTTTCACACACACACACATGCACACACACACACACACACACACACACACATATATATATATATATATATGAGTGGGACAAAATAATAGAAGCACGTGGAAATTTCAAACAAATTTATTTTGATATTGTTTTCTGATTGCAGCCCTCCCGTGGAATCAGAATTTATGTATCTCTGTCGCATGACCTCAAGGAAATATTAGTCTTGATATCTTACACATTTTATACGTAAAGATCTTACACATTTTATACGTAAAGATAAAATATGGACACATCATTCTATGATAGTTATAAAGTTCCGAGGATGATGTGGATAAACATTGAAATATCGTATCATTCACCACTTATCTCTAAATCGAAGATTGATCCTTATCTATTGATTGATTCGAATTGTTGTCCTTGTTTTAATTGTTATAATTACGATGTTTCAACCGTTGAGAACTAAAAATTTCTTCAGGTGTTCGTTTTCTTGAAAGGTCCTACACAGATGCCTTTTTTTAAATATTGATATATCTTATAAATTTATTTATATCTTATTCTTATATACATATTTTAAATGTTGTTTTAAAATTTCATTTTATTCTATCCTTAGATTCATATAAAGGGGTTAGACAAAATAATAGAAACACGTGGAAATTTCAAACAAACCGTAGTCGAGGGCGACCCGAAGGCTCCCTTTTCAATAGCTACTACACCGAGGTGTAGGGGAGGGCGCTACTCCTTTCCCTGGATTGCTCCTCTTTACCCTTGATACGTACCTTATATTGCTGAGTGTTAAGCAAGGAGCTATCAAGTACTATTTTAAAAGTCTTTGGTGTGACGTGACCTGGGATTGAGCCCAGATCTTCCGGACCATTTGCAAACACTATACCCCCTAGGCCAATGAGAACAATATAAGAACACCCGAATAAAAATTTTCTTTCTACAGCTGATGATGGGTTTCTCAACCAGAAATAAATTTATAATGATACTAAAAAAGAGATTTTTTAATTTTTGTCTTTATATAAAAAGACTTTTAGCTCTGCACGTTAAGTGTTGATGTATGTTTAATCCCAAATTGATTACACATCAATAGCCGTTGATATCGAGCACTCATTTTCGATACTTCTACCTCTTGGATTTCCTCCTCACATTATATATATATATATATATATATATATATATATATATATATATATTTCTGTAATATTACATTGAGCTCTTTACCAGGAAAATTTAAATGTTCAGGTTTTGAATGATTTTCTTGTCCTGATGGAATTACTCCCAACTCTGGTTTAACTGGACCGAATAATACATACATATATATATATATATAGTAAGTAAAGTTAGCGACCATAGTCGAGGGTGACCCGAAGGCTCCCTTTTCGATAGCTACTACACCAAGGTGTAGGGGAGGGCGCTACTCCATTCCCAGGATTGCTCCACTTTACCCTTGAACCGTACCTTATAATGCTGAGTGTTAAGCAAGGTGGTATCAAGTACCATTTTAAAAGTCTTTGGTATGACTCGACCTGGGATTGAACCCAGGTCTCCCGGGCCATTGGCGATGTGTGTGTGTGTGTGTGTGTGTGTGTGTGTGTGTGTGCGTTATATTACCTTTAAATAAATTTTTGCAATTTTTATCATTAAAAAATTTAATATTTTATTACTTTTGGTAAAACATTATACATTAGAAATAGATACTATTAGGTTCTATATGTTACAAATCTGTGATCCTAAATGCAGTAGCATAAATTCATAGATAAAAAGTGCACTTATTTGTTTTTGTTTTTTTTGTGTTTTTTTAATTCTACAAATTCATATTTTTGGTTTCCATGCTGTAAATTTTGGTCAAGAATATCCTCTAATGATGTCCGTTTTAATCAAGCAAATTTCCACATTAAAGAGCAAAATCCTGCTATTTCTAGTTTATAAGAAAATTAACTTTTCAGGAAAAGAAGGTTAATTGTGGAATTATTCATGGGCGATAGAGACCACACACACACACACACACACACACACACACACACATATATATATATATATATATATATATATATATATATTCGTATAAATGAACTTGTATCGTGAGAGATACTGATAAATGAATAACTATCTATATAGGTAGCACAAATTTTGAATATATATATATATATATATATAAAGATATAGGTATTGGTATATATATATATATATAGAGAGAGAGAGAGATAGATATAGATGGATATTTATGTATATCATATATATGTACACTGATATATATCACATGAATAATATATACATATATATATATATATATATATATATATATATATATATATATAAGTGTTTGCGTGTTTGTGTGTGTATGTGTGTGCGTATGTATGTTGTCTAAATAAGCATAAATGCTACCACAGGTTATGTAGACATCCCCCAGGCAGCCAGACACACACGCACATGCCGTTTACAGTATACCTATTTATGATAGATACTATACACATATACATAAACACTAACACATAAATACACACACACACACACACACACACACACACACTCACACACACATATATATATATATATATATGTATTACTAAGATATTGTCTAATATTATTTTAATATGATTAACTGTAAAGATTCTAGGGTTTTAGATTGTATGACTAAAGTTGAATAACAATTAGAAACCTGGTTTTTTTTGTATTTCTTTTCGGTTTTGTCACCTTTTTATTTACTCGAAACTGTCTCCTTGTATTTATTTATTTATCTATTTATTTAGAACTTGGATTATTTTTCTCGCTCTTACTTAAACTCCACCTCTTTCTCTCCCTTAATTGTTCTCTCTTTATCTCACTCTCTCACTCTCTCGCTTGACCCTTAAAACAACTCTCGTCGCTATGTGACCTTTCTATCTCATCCCACTCAGTTCTCTTCTCACCTTCCTCTAGATACCCCATCTATCTATCTATCTATCTATCTATCTATCTATCTATCTATCTATCTATCTCAGTATGTTCATATCTATCTATCTATCTATCTATCTATCTATCTCAATATGTTCATATCTATCTATCTATCTATCTATCTATCTATCTATCTATTTTTTTCTTTTTCATATTCATCTCGCTTTGTCATCTTACTTTTTTGAGCTCTTCCTCGTTATTTTTTATTTTCTTTCATAGCAATCGAATTTTTATTCTTCCCAAATGTTTGTCTTTGCTTCACTCTGCCTTTTAATCAGGCAGCCACTCTCTCTCTCTCTTTCTTTCTTTCTGTCTGTCTGTCTCTGTCGCTGTCTCTATCTCTGTCTCTCTCTCTGTCTCTCTCTCTCTCTCTCTGTGTTTGCCTGACTGTCTGTCTGTCTGGTCAGTCTCATTTTTATCAAGTCACATCCCCTGTACCCGTCCAGAAATACTCGTTGTCTTCTATCCAGACATTAATCTCTTTCTTTTCTCTTGCCTCTTTCGCTTCCCTGAACGTCTCTCCTCCTTCCTCCCCCCTCTCTCTCTCTCTCTCTCTCTTGAACTCACTCTTTTTAAAACTTCGCTATTTATATCTCTCTCGCTCTCCTTCACCCTTTCCCAAACATCTCTACCAATCTCTGTCTCATTCTCTCTCACTTATCACTCTTCCTGAATCTTTACTAATTCTCTCTCTCTCTCTCTCTCTCTCTCTCTCTCTCTCGTATTCACACTTTCCCAAGCTTTTCTAACGCAAACGTTAACGTTTTTTCTCTCTCGCTCTTTCTCACACAAACTTACTCTTTTCAAGGCCTCACGATCCATCTCTCTCTCTCTCTCTCTCTCTCTCTCTCTCTCTCTCTCTAATTTGCAGTTTAACTTCGTTACTCGTGCTCCTCCCTTTTCTCTCTTTCTCATTCATTCTTTTCCAAGATCAATCACTCCTGTCTCTTTCTCCCCCTCTCTCTCTCTCTCTTTCTCATACTTTCTCGCTCTTTCCCAAGTTTCACTGCCTTTCTCTTTCTCCCTATCTCTCTATCTGTCTCTCTTACTTACTCTTTTCTAAGCTTCCCTACTCATCT
>CAUZXS010004877.1:85000-105000 GCA_963585895.1 Sepioteuthis lessoniana
TAATTTGGTCTTTTATTCTTTTTAAAATGATAGAATCTTTTTTAAAGAGTGAAATGAAAAAAAGTTCAATTTTTAAAAATCTTTCTGTAATGTTTCGGGTGCTAATAAGGAAAAAATGTTTGAGGCTACTTTCGAAAACGCTACTCAACAATATACCCCTCAAAGTTCTATATTGGTCATTGGTAAGAGTTTGTTTATCTGTCCTCCGTCAACCGTACTTACATTTAAACTACGTGCTCATGCTAAACTGAATTATTTGAAATAGAACTGTTTTATGACATTGAAACGGTATTTACACTAAACTGAATGGTTTAACATCGAACTGTTTTGACATGTAATTGTGCGTAAACAAAATCTGTACTTACACTAAACTGAATTGTTATATATAACTGCTTGAATAGTTTGAAATAGAAATGTTTTTGACAATTAAACTGTATTTATGCTAAACTGAATTGTTTTAAATAGAACTGATTATTTACATAAAAATGGATTTGGCATTAAATAACCTAGAAGGGTTGATGTGCCATAAAACCCAACAAACAAGCAAACAAACTGTCCTCCGTCAACGCCAAAACTGTTTGACGCGGTGCTACTAAAAGTAATAAGATAACGTATTGAATGAAGTGGGGTTTTAACATAAAATCGCTTCTCCAAGGGAAGGTCAGCAGTCATTGGGAAAGGGTTACGAACATAAAGAAAAAAATCCTCAAGAGGCTGCATTGCAGCAAGATTTTAAAAAAATCTTACATAATTTAAATTTAAAAACGTTAAGAAAATTACAAATTTTATTAAGATTATCCGTACTAAGTTGGTTTATTGGTAATTCGTGATGCTATCAAATAATTAGATAACATTATTACTCAGCGAATCTGAGCACAGAAAATGTTTAAATAGCTAAATTTCCAAGTGTGCTGATACTACGCTCTGATCTCAGGTAGAAGTGTCAGGAAGTGACGTTTTGATCCGAGGCAAAGCATTCATTCTCATCTCCCAAGGAATTCATCGTAAGTTAACATTACGTATAAGATTTTTACAGAAATATTATCACAATTAAATTTAATCACATACGCTCTCATCTCATGCAAATGAACTAAGGACAGATATTTTCACCCCTGGCTGAGCGAAAAGTTGTCACACTCTCATAGGAGACAAAACTGTTGAGTATTTGTCGCTTAGATAAATAAATAAATAAATAAATGTCTTTCCTATGCGAAAGGATCTGGTGAGAGCTTTGATAATTTTTTTTTTAATTTCAGATTTACAATAAAAAGTTTATTAAAGTTCTTGAAACGTTCATTTGATCCCATTTTGTTTAAACTGAGAATTATTTTTGGCAACGTAGTTCAGCAACTAGAGCTTCTTTTCTTGGCTTCAAAATCATAAATAATTTTGGATCGACCGCTGCACGAAGAAAATCTTAAAAAACTTTGTTCAGCAAAATCCCAGGGTTGACCATTGCACAAAGCAAATCTTAAAGTACTTTGTTGACTAAAATACTTGGATCGACTAATTTACGAAGCAAGTCTTACATAATTTTGTTGACTATCATTCTAATACATGAGGCAAGTCGTAAATGACTTTGATGACTAAAATCCGTGGGCCGATTGATACATGGGGCAAGTCGTAAATGACTTTGTTGACTAAAATCCATGGGCCGATTGATACATGGGGCAAGTCGTAAATGACTTTGTTGACTAAAATCCGTGGGCCGATTAATACATGAGGCAAGTAAATGACTTTATTGGCCAATATTCTTGGGTCGACCATTGCACGAGACAAGTCATAAATGACTTTGTCGGCCAAAATCCTAGGGGCGACCAATACACCAGGCAAATATTAAATAACTTTGACTGATTTCTTCTGGTCGACAAATGCACGTGGCAAGTCAGAAATGAGTTGGTTCATTTCATTCTCACATAATTCAACAGGTAAATCCTAGTTAATTTCAGCTTTAAATGGGCAACCCATCTCGACGAAGAACAGCTCTAACAACTTTTATACTGAGAGGTGGAGATCCTAACTATTCTAATGCCGGTTTGAAGGTTAGTTGCGAGTGGCTCTAAGAAACGGTGATCACTGAAGGCAGATTCCGACTAGTGACTGGAATCTGTCAAAATCCAGCAACTATTGCAGTAACTGATCATCTTGGTCTTTTCGTTACACTGGAATTCAACTGTGCAAGTCCATGTAGCATTGATGGGAGTTTGCACCTGCCTCCAGCACTTTACTGTTGTCTTTCGTGCAGGTTTTTCCGAGACCTCAGATATTTATTGACAGCCTTCATATGGCTCTATCCATGTTAGACAAAGCAATACCATTCAAAATTCTGATTGACAAAGACGATGTTCACATTGGATTAAATTGGCCATTTCTCTGACATTTGGACTGAACATCGCAATTTTTTCCAAAATTATGATAACCCTTTCTGACCTACAAATACTTATTGGCTTTGATTTCATCTGGAATCCATTTTTGATCTCAAAATAGCCCAATGCCGGAAAGATTTTTATAATTATTAGACTTTTCACACGCATGTAAAAGAAAAAAAATGACATCTAAAACCAAATTTTGGAAGTGTATTAATAGCACATGGCAGTCTCAGACTAAAAGAAATGAATATACTCTGTTTGATTTGGATTTCTGCTTCTAACAATGGAACTATATATGACATGTACCTGATATTTCTACTGGAAATAAACTTTTGTGACAAAACATTGATTAGGGATGCTTTCCAAATAGCCGAAGAAGAGGTTTATGAAATTACTTCAAAAAGGCATCATGTAAATCCCTGTTTTAGAATACATGCATAAATAGTTTGTTCTATATTAGCATTTTCATGATATTCCCAGATAGTAAATATCTTGGTGTATCTTTACCCCCCAAATAAAGTTGGCGACTGTAGTCGAGGGCAACTCGAAGGATCTCTTTTCAATAGCTACAACACCGAGGTGTTTCCGGGGAAGGAGTAGCGTAATGGCTATTGAAGAGGGAGCCTTCGGGTCACCCTCGACCACGGTCCTCAACTTTACTTTTACTTACACCAAGGTGTAGGGATGGGCGCTACTCCTTTCCCTGGATTGCTCCACTCTTCCCTTGATAGGTACCTTATAATGCCGAGTGTCAAGGAAAGAGGTATCAAGTACCATTTTTAAAGTCTTTGGTATGACTCGATTGAACCTGAGTCTCCCGGACCATTGGCGAACACTCTATAATATAATGGCCGAGGGATTTCGTTTTATATATCTTGCCTTTCGGTTTAGTTAGGCTAAGAACCTTTCCTTTAGCGCATGGGTTAGTTAGGTGAAAACATGAGCGCAGGTATTCACGCGCGCGCAGAGCGGACGTGTCACTCAGAGATGTCACAATAGAAACCCCAGATAGAAAATATGACCGCGGGATGTGAATGACGTCATGCACCGGAAGCGTGCGCGGAGGATTTTGGGGATTTGAAAAAAAGTCAGGGGGTTGAGTTTTAGCGTTCGAAGAAGACAGTTGACTTTCAGAGCTCGCCGAGGCATTATGGTGGGTGTCGCACGTGGTGGTGGTGGTGGGGAGGCAGATGGAAAAGTCAGCATAGAAAGATTGTCCCCTCTCTCTTCCTCATGTCGAAAAACCTCTTAACTCAAAGGTAATAAAAAGTTTCGTACCTGAACTGAGAAGTCGTTAGTGTTTTTCGTGTTTCGGGTTTCCTGTGTTATCTATATATGAGTGATGAACATTCTATGTCCATTTCCCATATTCATGTATGGGTATGTTTCAACTCTACACACTATGCTAATGAGTGAAATAAGCATAAAGATATATTACTAATCGTGTTATTTTATTGTATATATTTTGAAGGTTATTGCAATGCAAAATAATTATTCAGGGTCAAAAAAATTTCGAAGTTGCAAACTTCATCAGAGACTTTTATAATATGAATTTGGTGTTTTATGTTCAAATGTTTACAGCATCAAAAAAAAAAAAAATTTGAATATACAACACCGAATTCATATTATAAAACACTTTGATGATGATGAAATTTTCTACTTCGAAATTAATGGCAATAGCCTTCTAATAGTAAATAAAGTTGGCGACCATAGTCGAGGGTGACCCGAAGGCTCCCTTTTCGATAGCTACTACACCAAGATGTAGGGAAGGGCGCTACTCCTTTCCCAGGATTGCTCCACTTTACCCTTGATCCGTACCTTATAATGCTGAGTGTTAAGCAAGGAGGCATCAAGTACCATTTTTTGAGTCTTTGGTATGACTCAACCTGAGATTGAACCCAGGTCTCCCGGGCCATTGGCGAACACTCTAACCGCTACGCCAATGTCCGGTCAAATAATTCATGCAATTTTTCAAGCAAATCCGAAAATACTTTTATTTTACTGTCCAAAAGATTAGAACATTTCTGTAAACAATTGGTGTATTTTGTCTTAAATTAGTTTATACGAGGTGCATACGATAAGTTTCCCGACTTTTTTCGTACGGGCATTTATAATTGTCATAGACTCTTGAAAATTCAGTATGTTATTGCTATACATCTTATGAGATGACAGACCAATTTTTATGATTTCATATTCAGATGAACAGCTACAGCAGCAATTGGAATACACCCTACTAAAGCCTAATTGTCACAGCTGGTAAATTTCAAAAATGCAATCTGGACGTGAGGACACTTTAGAAAAACGATATGCAATAAAATTCTGCTTTAAACTTGGAAAAAATGATGCCACAGAAACGTATGGAAGGCTTCAGACTGCTTTTCGACCATCTTGCATGAATCAAGCATCAGTTTTTGAGTGGTATAAGAGATTCAAGGAAGGCAGGGGGTCTGTGAGAGATGATGAGAGGTGTGGGAGGTGTAAGGAAGTCAATAGATCAGAGTTGATTGGCTAGAGGGTTAGGGTTAGGGTTATTATGTTGAGGTTTTAAGGGAGTTCAGATCGAGTCAGTGGCATTTCCAACAGGTCAATGCACCAGTCCACAACTCCATCCTTTTCACAGACTATTTTACTAAGATGGGCATCAAGACAGTTCCTCACACTCCCTATAGTCCAGACCTTGTTCCCTATGACTTTTGGTTATTCCCTAAGCTTAGAGGCTGTCGTTATGAGACAATTGAGGAGATGAAAGAGGCTGTGACGAGGGTCATTGACACGCTCACACAAGTGGACTTCCATAGGGCCTCCCAGAGGTTGTTGGAACGGTACAACAAGTGCATTGCAGCCGAAGGAGATTACTTCGAAGGGGACTAGAGTTTCATGTGTGTACTATCAATAAAAGTGCCCATACGAAAAAAGTCTGGAAACTTATCGTATGCATCTCGTACCTGAGCAAGAAAGACAATTTAAAGATAACATCTCAATTTCGATGATAAATTTTCACGCACAAATATTAACGTTAATTTCTCGATAAAATAGTCAATTTCAAATCACCGTAAGAAAATGATAAAAACTAAATTTTTAAACAAGTGTGCTTTGCCCCAGAATTCAAGATGAAAACTATGAACATGTTATATTACACTGATCTTCAACAACTGTTTTTGACAATTAAACAGTGTACTGATGCTAAACTGAAAAAAAAACCCAAAAAACTATGGAACGTGAATGTAACTGTGAAACTAATCATAGTTCGAGCCCTCGGAACGATCCTAACAAAAAAGCCTGCAAAAGAGACAGTAGGAACTGGAGATTCGTGGAAGAACAGAGACTATCTAGACAATAGCTGTGTGGAAGTACTCTAAAAACTCCTATGAAGCTTAGGTGAATTGCTGTTACTCGGTCCTCACTGTAAAACCATCATAACTTGTGTGAAAAACTCCCACAGAATAATAATAATAATAATAATAATAGACATGAATGGGTGGGTATAGTGACCCACTGGGAATTGCGCAAGAAATTTAAATTTGACCATACGAATAGACAGTATATGTTCAACTCAGACTCTGTCTTGGAAAATGAGACGCACGAACTTCTCAGTGATTTTGAGATACCAACGGATTCCCTAATCTCGGCCAGACGACCAGACCTTGAGATAGACAACAACAAAAAAGAGAATCTGCCAAATTGTGGATTTTGCCGTCTCGGCAGACCTCAAGTTAAAATTAAATGAAGGTGAAAAGAATGATAAATATCTGGAACTTGGTTGAGAACTGAAGAAGATATGGAACATGAAGGTGACAGTGATACCAATTGTAGTTGGTGCACCTGGAACGTTCCCCAAAGGATTGTTAAAAGGATTAGCAGACAGAAAAATCAGAGGACATGTAGATATCATCCAAACTACAACATCATTAAGATCGGCCAGAACACTGCGGAGAGTCCTGGAGACTTGGGGTGACTTGATTTCATTCAAACTCCTATGAAAAGCCATCAGCAACGTTGATGTGAAGATCTCTGACAAAAGAAAAATAATAACAATATGGGATTATGATATACAAGCAGATCACATAGTCTCCACTAGACGACCAGACCTAGTGATAATCAAGAAAAAAAGAAAAGAAAACTTGCCAAATAGTGACTTGGGCGTTCCAGCTGACCACAGGGTAGAAAAGAAATATTAATAATGAGAATAAAAGTCAAGGGGCATGAAGGGGAGAACTATGATGAAACATGATAGTAACAGCTGTAACTGGAAGAGTTGGAACGATCCCTAAAGGGGGCTTGAAGAGTCGGAAATTGGAGGTCGAGGCGAGCTCATCAAAACCACAACATTACTAAGATCGGGTACAGTCCTGAGAAGAGTCCTGGAGACTTAAGGAAGCCTGCTGTAACTCAGACTCGAATGAGAAACTATCAGCTAATGCTGTGGTGAAAAATTCGCAAACAGTAATAATAATAATATTTTTAGGGACTGGAGGATTTGGAAATAAGAGAACAAGTGAAGACCATACAAATTAGAGTATTGTTGAGATCGGCCGGAATACTGAGAAGAGTCCTGGAGAATTGAGGAAACTTGCTGTCACTCAGACTTCAGTGAAAAACTATCAGCTTATGCTGGAGTGAGAAACTCTTAAAAGAATAAAATAATAATAATGATGATAATAATAGGCCAAATGGTGATAGATGAAACAATCGCTTAATTAGTGAATGCAGCAGACTTGCATAAAAGGAATGCAAGTACAAGGACGTCAGGATAGGAAAAAAGATCCATAGAGAATTGTGCATGGAAGTAAAATTTCACCACATTAACAAATGGTATATGCATAAACCAGTATCTGTCATTGAAAATAAAAGGCTATTATTGACTGGGTCTTTGAGATACTAAAAAATCATCCACACTCGACCAGAAGGCCTAACTTATTTTAATTAAAAAGAAGAAAAGAACTTATTTTATGAAATTTGCTGTGACAAAAGACCGGCGAGTGAAATTGAAAGAAGGCGAAATATAGAAAAATACTTGGACCTCGCTAGAGAGCTGAAAAGCAGAGCAACATGAAGGTGACAGAGATTCCAATCATAGTGTGGTCCCTTTGAACTGCACCTTTGAATATGGAAAAGAGACAAAGTGAATGGACCTCAGAGGAAGAACTGAAACTATCCATACAACTAAAATCAGATAGTTAGGAGAGTCCTGGTGACCTGAGGAGAATTACTGTCACTCACACTCTAGTGATATAAAAAAAACTCTCAATAATAATAATGAAAAAAAAAAGACAACAATAATAATAATCATAAACTCGACTATACGACCAGACCTAGTGATAGTCAACAGAAAAAGAGTAATAGTGGACTTTTTCGAATAGTGGACTTTGCCGTCCAGGCAGAACACAGAGTAAAATTGAAAGAAAGCAAAAAGAGAGATAAGTACCTAGACCTTGCTAGAAAAAAAAAAAAACAATGAAACATGAAAAGTGACAGTGATACCCATTATAATTGGCGCACTCGATTCAGTTACCAAATGATTGGTACAGGGATTGGAGGACTTGGAAATAAGAGGACAAGTGGAGACCACCCAAACTACAGCATTGTTGAGATCAGTCAGAATACTAAGAAGAGTGCTGGAGACTTGCTGTTGCTCAAGACTCCAGTAGCTGACACTAGTGTGAAGACCTCTCATATGAGTAAAATAATGATAAATTAGTATGTTGGGTAGAGTCGTCAAAGGATTGGAGCAGGGTCTGGGGGACTTGGAAATAAAAGGACTGGCGCAGATCATCCAAACCACAGCATTGTTGAGATCGGCCAGAATATTGAGAAGAATCCCAGAGTCTTGAGGAAACTTGCTGTCAATCTGACTCGAAAGAAAAACAATTTCTTGAAGCTTGTGTGAAAAACTCTCGAAGGAGGAAGAGGATTCGCCAGCATTGAGGTCTGTGTTGATACATCAATAAACGGTCTTGAGGAAAATCTTAACAAGAGCAAAGAAATACAAATTACGGCGGCTAGTGATAACATTGGCGACATAAGTAAGTAAGTTGGCGACTGTAGTCAAGGGCGACCAGAAGGCTCCCTTTTCAATTGCTACTACACAGAGGTGTGGGCGAGGGCGCTACTCCTTTCCCTGGATTGCTCCACTTTACCCTTAATACGCACGTTATATCGCTGAGTGTTAAGCAAAGAGGTATCAAGTACCATTTTTAAAGTCTTTGGCATGACGCGACCTGGGATTGAGCCCAGATCTCCCGGACCATTGGCAAACACTCTACCCACTGGGCGAAAGAGCCGGTTGGTGACATAAGAACAACAAAAACTAGAAAATAGGAAGAAAAAAGTGTATGGATACAACAAGCAACAAACCGACAAGATTGCTCACGAGAAGACTTGGACATTGCTAAGAAAAGGAAACCTCAAAAGAGAAACTGAATCTCTGTTGATGATACGTAACAGTAGAGCAAGTGTAGGTTATGTGGATACAGAGATTAAATAGTTAATTACATAACAAGCGAATGCAACGAACTGGCAGAAGAGTACACGACTAAGCATGAATGGGTAGGAAAGGTGATCCACTGGGAATTGTGCAAGAGGTTAAAAATTGACTATACTGACATATGGGAAATGCACAAGCCAGAATACATCTTAGAAGATGAGAGGCTTTTAAGATACACACAGATTACCTAATCCCGTTAATCAGTGTTAGTTTACAAGAAAAAAACTTATCATCTTGTAGGGTTTGCTCTTTGCGGCGAACCACAATTTGGAAAAAAAGGCTAAAAGAAAAACAAATTCTTGGACATCGCCAGAGTACTAAATTAATAGTAGAACATGAGGGTGACGGTCCCCAAATGTTTAGAAATCAGAAGAAGAATCGAGACCATCTAGACCACAGCTTTGTTAAGATCAGCTTTGCCCGGTCGGCTGGGGCTGTAGAATACACCGACTGCTTATCTGCAGAGGAGTAAGATACCACCCCCGCAACGAGTGTCCTGAATTATGACATTAAACAATCTGATGGCGAGGTTCCAGTAATGCTGGAGCTTTGGGAAATGCAGAGTACTTCTTCATTGCCATCGCTCCCAGGTGTACTCTGGCCCGGAGTGGTACTACCTGATAAGGGTCCTATTTATGGGTTAAATTGAACTAAACCATGGTTTCTTGACTTTGCCGTTTTTAGCACTTAAACCGAGGTGTAAGGTGTTTCTTGCATTTAAACCGAGGTGTAAGAGAGGGCGGTACTCCTTTCCCTGGATTGCTCCACTTTACCCTTGATATGTACCTCATAATGCTGAGTGTTAAGCAAGGAGGTATTAAGTACCATGTGTATTTATGCTAAACTGAATTGTTTGAAATAGAAGTGTTTTGACAATTAAACTGTACTTACATTTAAACTGCGTGCTTATGCTAAACTGAATTGTTTGAAATGGAACTGTTTTTGACATTGAAATTGTATTTACACTAAACTGAATTGTTTAATATAGAACTGCTTTGGCATTTAACTGTGTGTAAACAAAATCTGTACTTATACTAAACTGAATTCTTTGAATTAAAACTGTTTGACTAAGCTGAATAGCTTGAAATAGAAATGTTTTTGACAATTAAACTGCATACAGATGTTAAACTGAATTGTTTGAAATAAAACTATTTGCATAAAAATGGATTTGGCGTTAAATAACCTATAAAGGTTGATATGCTATAAAACCCAACCAACCATAAGATCAGCTAGACTTTTCAGTAGACTCCTGAAGACCTGAGTAGACTTACTGTCGCTTAGCCTCCAGTGAAAGATAACTTGCAAATCCTTGCGTGAAAAACTCACAAGAACCGAAACAATTAAAATGCAATTCTGAGGAAACGCAGACACCACTGAAAACGCAAGATTTGATGAGCAAGGAATTTGAAAAAAAGCTTTGTGACTGGCCTGAAAGAACGCTACAAATAATTTGAAAAAACCCCAAAAAAACAAAACAAAATTGTTGTCACTTAATATCCAACGATAACCATTAGATGCGAATCGGCAAAATAATTTTAAATTGTTCAAAGAACTACTACTAACCCTGCTGTGGTTAGAGAACCTGCTGCAGCGACTGTATATACAATTTATCGAGGTTTGGTTTGGTTTTTTTGTTTAATGGCATATCAACCTTTGTAGGTTATTTAATGCAAAATCTATTCTCCTAGAAGAACAGTAGTGGTACTATTTAACCTATAGCTGGGAGGATAAGGGGGGTTCATACCTTTCCCAAGGGTATTTACCCGAAAGTGAACGTTATAGCGCGACTGGAGTTCGAACTCGCTTACTACGAATCCGCAGTCCATCGCTTTAACCAATACACCACGAGGACACCCCCGCAATTTATCGAGCAGCCCTAACTAGCTGCAATACAACCAACTGCAACATTTCTAGTTGCAATCTAACAGCCACTCCCTTGCAATAACTATTAATACTAACATTGCAATTTTTACTAACTTCTACTTTAACTCATTTAATAATAGTTAAAAGGAAAGCACTCGTGAAAGGTGTGAGCAATGAAAAGTGAGGTTTACCTACAAGTGGTTTGTGTGTCTAGAACAAGGAAGTCAACAAGCAAGATTATAAAAAATATTGCAGTTGATAGATAGATAGATAGATAGATAGATAGATAGATGTGAATAGAATGAGATAGATAGATAGATAGATAGAAGGAGAACATAGAAAAAGAAAAAGAAAAAAGAGAGATTGAATGACGGAAAATATACAATAATAAACAGATACTGGACATGAGTTGATAATAATACGATTCAGACAGACAGACAGACAAACAGACAAACTGGCAGACAGACTGACAGACCGACCGATATAATTAGAAATATTATGAGCTGACTAAAGAATTTAATATAGGTGTCATAGTAAATAAATTATTTTTACAGGCCATTTCTAATGTGTCGTGAATTTGGTTCTCACTGGGGGCCTCATGCACATGACAATGTATCAAGTCTAATCTGAGTTGTATAAACAACTATATATATATATATATATATCTTGACAATACGGAGTTCCCTCACTCCCCACTTCTCTCTCTCTCTCTCTCTCTCTCTCTTGCACGCGATAACCATCCCAATCACCTATTGCTCCTGGTTGCCTGTATACAGTGTCCACACACACACACACACACACACACACACACACACACACACACACATATATATATATATATACCGGCCCATTGGCATAATAGTGAGAGTGCTCGCTAATGGTTCAATCCTTAGTCGAGTCATAATAAAAACTCAAAAAATGATGCCTTATAAGGTATGGATCAGCATTATAAGCTATGGATCAAGGTTAGATACAGCAAGTTTGGGAAAGGAGTAGCACCCTCCCCTTCACCTTGGTGTAGTAGCTATGGAAAAGTGAGACGTCGAGTCGCCTCCAACTTCTATATATATATATATATAGTAAGTAAGTAAGGTTGGCAACTGTAGTCGAGGGTGACCCAAAGGCTCCCTTTTCAATAGCTACTACACTGAGGTATAAGGGAAGGCGGTACTCCTTTCCCTGGATTGCTCCACTTTGCCCTTGATTCGTTCCTCATAATGCTGAGTGTTAAGCAAGGAGGTATCAAGTACCATTTTTTAAGTCTTTGGTATGACTCGACCTAGGATTGAACCCCAGTCTCCCGAGCCATTGACGTACACTCAACCACAAGGGCAATAAGCCAATATGTGTGTGTGTGTGTGTGTGTGTGTGTGTGTGTGTGTGTGTGTGTGGAGTGTGTGTGTGTGCAGTGTGTATACAGGCAAGGGCCTACACGTCTAGACGGTGCCAATAAAAAAAATATGTAACCGGTTTCAATAAATTTTGAATGAATTGTTTTTAACCGACAATAAGATTGTGCAGCGCCGACACCGTCTATACTCCACACTTCTATCATTTTCTAGATTTTTAAACTGATAATTAATCTAAAGAAAAAAATAGAAATTCATAGAGCCGCTTCATAGGACATCAAAAAAGAAGTTTCAAAGGCGCTTCGAACAATAGAAAGCTTGATGGAATAAACATGTTAGATATGTATATCTATTTCAAGAAAGGTACCGTTTCTATCATTGTTTATTTCCGTTCCAATCTAGTCAGCTTTTTGATAAACCTTGTATATATATATATATATATATATATGTGTGTGTGTGTGTGTGTATGTGTGTCCATACATACATGCATTCGTAGATATCTATCTGCAGCTATATAGATATATATATGTGTGTGTGTGTGTGTGTGTGTGTGTGTCCATACATACATGCATACACAGATATCTATCTGCAATTATATATATATATATATATATATAAACATGGATTAATATGAACAGATATAAACACACACACACATACACACATATATATATATATATATATATATATATATATATTATCGTCCTAGGAAATGGACACGACTAACCGAGCTCAAATCCTGGATGAGGTGGTTTGTATTTCAGATATCGCTGATACCCTTGTTAAAAGATGTAAATCTAATTATTCTCTTCCCTCCTTGTGCATAGGTGTTCGTAAATACATTCGTGGATATGAACAGATTAAGATTCGACGATAAACAAATATGTATTAACCCAAAATTTTCGCACGGACACGATTTTATACAATATCAGTTTTGAAGCAGAGTTTTACAAATTTGAATTCAGTGTGTTCCTTCAACTAAAACGGTAGGCATATTTAAGTTAAAAAGCCCAGGCTGCTCTACGATTTACCAACAGTTGGAAGAAGAAGAGAGGTGTATATCTTTACCAACGCTATATAAGTGTTAAGCGAATCTCGAAGTGCCTCGTCCAGAATATAACACAGTTCACTGTGCCTTTTTCTTAAGATGGTTACCATTCCACTGCAAGCGCCTCTTAAATGGTATATATATATATATATATATATGTATATATAGGCAAGCCTTAAGGAGAGATATTCTATACCAGTTGGCACAAATTTTACTTAACACTTTCTGAATGTTAATCAATTCAGTAATAACTTCATGATTGTACCTGGTCTTGAGATACTTATATATATATATATATATATATATATATATATATATATATATATATATATATATATATATGTGTGTGTGTGTGTGTGTGTGTGTGTTTATATATACATATATATATATCAATAGATATATATATATAGAGAGAGAGAGAGGAAGAGGAAGAGACTGAGAGGGAGAAAGAGAGTGAGAGAGAGAAATATACTGATTAATATGAACAAATTGAGATAGATATAAACATTGAAGTTGATATACGGGTAGACACAGAAACAATCTGCAGCCACTCACTGATAGGTTGGTAGACAGAATGATCTGTCGATATATATATATATATATATATATATATATATATATAGACAGAAAATGAACAGAATGAGATTAATCGATCAATCGATTGATACAGAGATAAATAATGATAGAGAGATAGACAGTAATAATAATAAGAAGAAGAGAGAGAGAGAGAGAAAGAGAGAAAGAAAGAGAGAGAGAGAAAGAAGGAGAGAGAGAGAGTGGGGGAAAGGAGAGACAAAATAATCTCCCAGAGAGAAGTTATCGAGATTCTGGCCAAATTTTAATGGGTCTTTATACATCTGAAGTATCGCGGTATTTCCATTCCTACCAATCTGCTGACGCTAACACACACACACACACACACACACACACACACACACACACACACACACATATACATACATATATATATATATATATATATATATATTGTATGCTTCGACTGCAAGTCGTTATCTGGTCGGCTGAGGCCGTAGAATACACCGACTGCACCTCTGCAGAGGGGTAACCCCGCCCAACAAGTGTCCTGGATATGACACTAAAAAATCTGATGGAGAGGTTCCAGCAATGCTTGAGCTTTGGGGAATGCGGAGTACCCCTTCATTACCATCGCTCTCAGGTCTACTCTGGCCCAGTGTAGAAGCACCTGATAAGGGTCCTATCTATGAGTTAAATAGAAATAAACCGAGCTTCTTTCACTATTCTGATTTTTGCATTTAAACTGCGCATATATGCTAAACTGAATTATTTAAGATAGAACTGTTTTGACATTTAAACTGCGTACTTATGCTAAACTGAATTGCCCGAAATAGAACTGTTTTGACGTCTAAACTGTGTACTTATGCTAAACTGAATTATCTGAAATAAAACTGTTTTGATATTTAACTTTGTGTATTGCCCAGTTGGCTGGAGCTTTGGGGAATGCGGAGCACCCCTTCATTGCCATCGCTGTCAGGTCCACTATGGCCCGGATTGGTAGCATCTGATAAGGGCCCTATCTATAGGTTAACTAGAACTAAACTGTATACTTAAGCTAAACTGAACTGTTTGACTAAACTGAATCGGTTGAAATAGAAATGTTTTTGACAATCAAACCGTACTTACATTTATACTGCAAGCTTATGCTAAACTGAATTATTTGAAATGGAACTGTTTTTCGACATTGAAAATGTACTTACACTAAACTGAATTGTTTAACATAGAACTGTTTTGACATTTAACTGTGTGTAAACAAAATCCGTACTTATGCTAAACTGAATTAACTGAATTAGAACTGCTTGACTAAACTGAATAGTTTGAATTAAAAAAATTCACAATTAAACTGTACTTACGTTTAAAACTGCTTACTTATGCTAAACAGAATTGTTTGAAAAAGAATTGATTATTTACATAAAAATGGATTTGGCGTTAAATAACCAACAAAGGTTGATATGCCATAAAACCCAACCAACCAACCAACCAACCATGTCGTTATCTAAACATGTTTGGTTCATTACTGCAGAAATATTCAAGTGAAGATGTTCGAGTCTTCTTGTATTCTTTTTATGTTTGGGTCAAGATCGTAAAGAAAGTACCCTAATCTAGCCCAAGGGCTTTCGACCATTTCTCTGGTCATCTTCAGAGTTTGTGTTTGATTTTTATTTGTTGCTGTGAGTTTTATTTATATTTATTTGGACCTTTTTTTATATATGGGGTTGGCTCAATTTGTTATATTCAACCAAACATGTTCATATATATATGTGTGCGTGTGTGTGTGTGTGTGTGTGTGTGTGTTTGTGTATCGTGTCAATAAGATGACAGGTGTGGAATGGGTCGACTCACACAATAAGTCTCTAACTAAGATGAGACACAGACCGTGTTCTGCAATTGCCGACTTGGCGCCGTTTCAACCGTTGATTTGTTACGTATTTCATTAATGTTTTTCTGAGAACACCTACTTACCGACCTGCTTACATACCTACCTACTTAAGGTTTTTGTCACGATTTCTACGCTCCTGCAAAGCACTGGTGTTCTCCAATTACAAATTACCTAATCCCCCAAAGAACTATGAATTATTTACACCGCTAAAAAAAAAAACAACCGCTTCGTCAAAATGTTATATTCAATTCCCGTTAGATTCCAGTGGTAACTGCCCTCGTCAGGCATCACCTACCGATTGCACCTAATGTGCAAGGGTCAAAGTCAATCAGCTCATTTACCAGCCTCAGGAATCTAGATTTTGCATGTATTTACAGAAGTTACCCTTTATTTTGGAACATGGACACGAATTGATCTGTATGTATAAGAACTTCTTGCAATCCAGCAATATTAACGGTACGTTTAGTATATATATATATATATATAGAGAGAGAGAGAGAGAGAGAGAGAATGTTTGTGTGATCTAATATATATACATATTTGTATATATATATATCTGATACATGTGAAAATGATTGCATAAAACACCGATCTACAAATTAAATAAATTTTATTTCTTTCACTTGCATGACATTTTTTTAATCAGAAGTTACAAAGGCTTTTCTTGTAACATAAGATAATATTAGGTAGAGCGTAAATATTCACATATATCTCTATTTTAAAAGAAAGAAAAGTTAATGCTTTAAATGTAGTAGTTGTCGATATATATTGTGTGTGCAAAAGATCTTTGAGTGTGTCAGTATGTTGGAGTTGGTTGTTAGTTGTTTGGGTTTTATGGCATATCAACCTTTGTAGGTTATTTAACACCAAATCCATTTTTATGAAAATAGTTCTATTTCAAGCAATTCAGTATAGGATAAGTGTGCAGTTTAAATGTAAGTACAGTTTAATTGTGAAAAACATTTCTATTTCAAACTATTCAGCTTAGTCAAGTAGTTCTAATTCAGCTAATTCAGTTTAGTATAATTACTGATTTTATTTACACACAGTTAAATGTCAAAACAGTTCTGTATTAAACAAATCAGTTTAGTGTAAGTAGAGTTTCAAAGTCAAAAAGCAGTTCCATTTCAAACAATTCAGTTTAGCATAAGCACGCTGTTTAAATGTAAGTATGGTTTATTTGTCTAAAACATTTGTTTCAAGCTATTTAGTTTAGTCAAACAATTCAATTTAGCATAAGCATGCCGTTAGTTCTATTTAACACATATATAGGGCGCTATCAGGTGCTATAACGCCGTGCCAGAGTGGACCTGGGAGCAATGGCAATGAAGGGTTGCTCCGCAATCCCCAAAACCCCAGCATCACTGGAACCTCACCATCAAATTGTTTGGTGTCGTATCCAGGACTATCATGGAGGTGGGGGTCTTACCCCTCTACAGAGGTGCTGTCAGTGAATTCTTCAGCCCCAGCCGTCTGGGCAAACTACTTTGGAGAGAAAGTATATTTATGTACTAATACGTCAGCGGATGCGGATAAATTTTCATCAGCACGGGAAAACTATTAGTACGAGCATGCCTATGTAAACTTCTTTTTGTAGTTTAAAATAATTAAGCGATACTGAATCTAAATGCATACTTGAAGGAATAGAATGTCAGATTTTCACTCAGAAGAGACAAAATTGAATGTTTCACGTAGATTAACAGAATGACTCTAAATCTACAAAAGATTCATTCATTTCATTGTTTATTAAAGGATTAAGGTATGCTCTAAATTAGATTTTTAAAAAGTCGGTGATTTATCATCATCATCATGTCATGCCGCTAGCACGGATATCCCTGACCCTCTCTTGCCACTTCTCCCTATCATTCATCGCCTCTGGCAGATCTTCAGGGCTACATCCCGTATCCTCACATAGCTGCTGTATGTATGTTCGAGCTGGTCGTCCTGCTTTTGCTTGGCCATATGCGAGGGTACATAGGAGTACATCACTTATGAGCTCGTCCTTGCTTCTCCTGCAGTGTCCTGCATGTCTAGTTCGTCTAGCTTGAATATTTTTCGTGATGGGTGGCAGGTGGGCGTTTAATTGGGGCCTTGTGGGATGTTGCCGCCTGGACTTGTTCAATATTGCTCGCAACTTGTCAAAAAATGTACTTTTAACAAACTAGGAATCAAAAGATTTCTTAAATAATTTTGTGGTTTGATTTGTCAAATTTTGCTGGGTATCAGATATTGTCATCGGAAAAATCTCAAAAATGAGGTTAGTCAAAAAAAAAAAAATGCAAAAAATAGATTTTTGGACAAAAATTAAAACTTAATTTTGAGTATGGAAATTAATTGATTTTTCATATATATGTATGTGCGCGCGCACACGTGTGTGTGTGGAGAAATTGTGTATTTTAGTGAATCTGAAAATATTTTTTCATCATATATATATGTGCGTGTGTGTGTGTGTGTGTGTGTGTGTGTGTGTGTATTGCCTAATCTCTCTGTCACGGGTAGAATGTGACTCAAGGTAAATTTTTAAGAGGAGAACAGCCGGTTTAATTTAAGATTTTCTTTTAACTAGTTGCCATACGAAGAATAAAGAGGCAAGTCTGCCGTACTCCTTACTCAGAGCTGAGACGAGGGAGTTGACATCAATTTATGCTTTTTACAAAGGCATGAACGTAAAATAAACAGCATCATCTAGGTTTTGAACTTGGCTCGTCGAGTTTAGACAGTAATTTGTTTACACACATTTAACGGTCAAAGACTTCTGTTTCTAACAATTTAATTGAACATTAGTCATTTATTTGCTCATAGTTAAACAATCAAATATTTCTATTTCTGTAACATAGCCATACATGAATCTGAGAAACGTGCATAGAATGTTCATAACATATCTACATAGAACATAGGAATCCCGAAACACGAAAAACACGTAACGACTTCTTAGTTCAGGTACGAAACCTTTTATTACCTTTGAGTTAAAGGTTTCGACTTAATGAAGAGAGATGCACAATCTTTTTATGACGACTTTTCAATCTCCCCCCCCCATCACGTGCGGCGCCCGAAAGGCATAAATTCGTCTGGCCTCAGCGAGCCCCGAAAGTCGACCCTTCCCGTTCGGAGTCTAGTTCTCAACTACTGACTTTTTCAAATCTCCCAAAATCCTCCGCGCACGCTTCCGGTGCATGACGTCATTCACATCCCCAAGTCCAATCTGGGATTTTTATTTTGACATCTCTGAACAACACATCCTCCCCGCGCATGCGTCAACACCTGGGCTCAAGTTTGCACCTAACTAATCCATGTGCTGAGCCGAAAGGTTCTCAACCTAATTACACCCTAAGGCAAGATATATAAAACGAAATCCCTCGGCCATTATATTTCAAGCAATTCAATTCATCATCATTTGTTTGCACACATTTTAAATGTCAAACACTTATACAGGACCCTATCAGGTGCTACCACTCTGGGCCAGAGTGGACTTAGGAGCGATGGCAATAAAGAACATGCTTCTCTGTACACATCACACATTCTTCTATAAATTTCACATGATTTACACTTCTAAACCAACAAAAAAATTGATGATAGTCCTCTCTTTAAGGCTGGAGCATTCTACTTGATTTGTCACCATTTTAAATAGCTTCAAAACAAATATTTTTTTGGACAGATTGGATTAATTCTTGTTATAAACTAGTTTTAAACAGTGCAGAGTTTACATTCAGATGTATTCCTTTTTCCTTTTATATTTTCTCTTTTAATTTCATGGGAAAATTTTGCTTTTAACTTTAAATTCAAGCATCCGTTCAAGATACATATCACTGTTTTGGAAATTTATTCATCCTAAATAAATAGGAACCGCCAATGGTCCGGGAAACCTGGGTTCAATCCCAGGTCACGTCATACCAAAGACTTTAAAAATAGTACTTGATACCTCCTTACTTAACACTCAGAAATATAAGGTACGTATCGAGGTTAAAGTGGAGCAATCCAGGGAAAGGAGTAGCGCCTTCCCCTACACCTCGGTGTGGTAGCCATTGAATAGGGAGCCTTGTGGTCCCCCAATACAGTTTGCTTTAATATAGTTGGTTCTTATGGCGTTTTTTAAAAAGTTTTCTCTTGTGGATTCTCTTTCTTAGCAATTTCCATATCATCTCATGTGCGATTTTGCCAATTCGTTGCATGAAATTTCCATACAGTTGTTTTTTTTTCCATTATTGGTTTCTAGTTTTTGTTGTTTTTCTGTTTGTTCTTAAATTGCCATTGCTGTCACTTGGCTCTCGTAATTAGTGTTTCTTTGTTCTTAATGTAGTCGTTAAGTCTTGGTATTGCTGCATTTAAGCACACTTCATTCCCGGCGAATCATCTTCCTCCTTCTTTTCTTGATGCATATGATCCGTCTGTGTCATCTCACAGATGAAAGACCTGGTGCATAGTCATCAACTTTTTTCTCATCTGTCTGAATTCCCCTATTGTCTATTTCAAG
>CAUZXS010004877.1:107500-137809 GCA_963585895.1 Sepioteuthis lessoniana
TTGCCAGAGAACTAAGAAATCTGTGGAACATGGAGTTAACGGTGATACCAATTGTAATTAGAGCTCTTGGAGTGATCGACAAAGGCTGGGAACGGGGGGCTGGAAGATTTGAAAATCAGAGGATGAATCGAGAAGATTCAAAGAACATCATTGATGAGATTGGCCGGAGGATGCTTGATGTCATCAGATTCCACTGAGAGACCATGAGCTAACGCTGATGTGAAAAACGCACAAGAAGTTCACTACTACTACTACTACTAATACTACTAATACTAATACTAATACTGATACTACTAATACTGATACTAATAATGGTTAGAGTGTTGGCCAATGGTCCGGGAGACCAGGGTTCAATCTTTGGTCGAGTCTTACCAAAGACTCAATAAATGGTACTTGATGCCGCCTTGCTTAACACTCAACACTCTAAGGTACGAATCAAGGGTAAAGTGGAGCAATCCAGTGAATGGAGTGGTGCCCTCCCCTACAATTCGGTGTAGTAACTATTGAAAGGGGAGCCTTCTGGTCGATCTTGACTTCGGTCGCCAACTTTACTTATATCTGATTGAAATCTGTATACTTTGACAGCCATTGTTTGTGGTTGGTTGTGTTTTTATGGCATATCAATCCTTTTGGGTTATTTAATCCCAAATCCTGTTTATACATATATATATAAAAGTAAAATTGGCAACCGTAGTCGAGGGTGACCCGAAGGCTCCTTTTTTAATAGCTACTACCCCGAGGCGTTGGGAGGGGCTTTACTCCTTTCCCTGGATTGCTCCACTTTACCCTTAATCCGTACTTTATAATGTTGTTAATAAGGAGGCACAAGTACCGTTTTTTGAGTCTTTGGTATGGCTCAACCTGGGATTGAACGGTGGTCTCCCGGTTTATTTGCGAACACTATACCCACGAGGGCAATGGGATTGATAAACAAGTAGTTTATAGGTAAGATTTTTAAAGAGCTAGAACTCATTTCTTTGCGCCCAGTCAAATGATTTCAGGTATTGCTAACACTAATAGTTTTATTTGCACACAGCTAAAAGTTTTCAAGTATTGCTAAGTGATACTAATAAATCAATTTAACATCAGTCATTTATTTACATGAAGTTAATTGGTTTTATGCATAGAAAATGATCATATATTTCAATATGAACCATAGATTGGACCCTAACGGGTATTACCACTCCAGGTTAGAGTGGACCTGGGAATAATGTCAATGAAGGGTTACTCCAGACTCCCCAAACCTCCAGGACTAGAAACTCACTATCAGATGATTTATTGTCATACCAGGACACTCGTTAGCGGGGTGGAGGTCTTACCCCTCTGCAGAGATACAGTTAGTGTATCCTAGAGCCCCGGCGGACTTAGCAGGCCAATGTTGGGGGATAAGATAATATAAATAGCCTGAAAAACAACCCCCCCCAAAAAAAAACACCTCCACCAAAAAAAAAAATAAAAAACAAAATTAAAAAAAGAAAAATAACTAAACCCTAACAAAGCCTACATTAAATGTTGATTCTTGTGTTTGGCATGTTTTCGTGGGGCGGGGCGATCATCATCCATAACACCCTAGCTGTATCTGAAGATATCACTTATCATGTTGTGGGAATGGTATGTCAAAATGTAGCCTCATTGAATAATCCTTTACTGTATTCAAAAACTTTCCAGCCAATGTAAAGGGTCTCAGTCGATGAAGCATTGAATTCGATGATGGAATATTTGAGAAAACGGACGGAATGAAGCCTTCCGGTCTCAAAACAGCTTATTAGAAGTGAAATCTCTATGAGATCTACGCGCCAAATGAATGTTTTACGTCATCAGTCCAATTTTTTGTCTTTGTTTTGTCATGTTTACAAACAATTCTAAAAACTCGAAAAGAACCTTTTCTGGTCAAAAACTTTTCTCCAAACAAAAGAAATATTCCAGTGACTCATCACTTTAGTTCATATCTCTCTCTCTCTCTCTCTCTCTCTCTCTCTCTATATATATATATATATATATATATATATATATATATATATATTAATGTTTTTCTTCACTCCATCCTGGATTTTTCTTTGGTTACAACCCCATGCTTACTTCCTCTAGCACAAAATCGACTGTGACTAAAAATTCTCTGAAGAGAAGTAACCCAAAGAAAGGGTCCCCTTTTTAAGGATTTCAATTCGTTTTTATGATTTTAATACGTCCCTAATATCAGGTACTTGCTTTTTAAAGCAATACTTTATGTATATATATATTGTGATGGGGACATATCCTACCATACCCCAAAGATGGACTCGTCCAACCTAAACATATTCGCCGAGCTTAGCTCGCTCGGAGAAAACAACTTCTCGTTTCTTACGAGACATTTGACAAGCCGAGAACGGCTAATACTTCCTTTGTATGACTCCCTTTTTCTACTAATACAATAACGTTCACCTATCCCCTGTTGTTTCAGTTGTTCTTCCACCGCTCTTATCTGAAGACCGCAACATATATATATATATATATATATATATATATATATATATATATATATATAATGATGATAAATAAATATATATTATATATATATATATTTAATCCATGGAAAATATTCTGCGACCTTGTGTTTCTTGAAGTTTATAACAACATTTACCAGACAGTTATAAACTTCAAGAAACCTTAGGTCACAGAATATTTTCCATGGATTATATATATATATATATATATCTAATATATATTTGTTTATTATTATTATTATATAATAGCTCTCTCCTAGATATTGAGCACTCTCCATATTATATTGCACTAGGTTCGACACATAACCACAAAGTGATTTGCTGACGACCAACACTTTTATGATATATATATATATATATATATAGATAATATTCTAGTTTTTTTCCTTTTGAAATATAGATGTTACATAGCCATGATATGGCTACGCGAAACGTACATATAGTGTTCATAACATACATACATAGAACATAGGAATCTCGAAACACGAAAAACACTTACGACTTCTTAGTTCATGTACGAATCTTTTTATTACCTTTGAGTTTAAAGGTTCTTCGACATCAGGAGAGAGATACACATTCTTATTATTCTGGCTTTTCTATCTGCACCCGCCTCCTCAACACGTGTGGCACCCGCCACAAAGGCCACTGGCCTGGCTTCGGCGAGCAAGCGAAGCCAACCGTCTTCTTGCGAGGCAGGACTCAACTCAACTAACTGACCTTTTCATAATCCCCCAAATCCTCCGTGCGCTTCCGGTGCGTGACGTCACCCGCACTCTATAGCCCCGTTTTCCATCTGGGCTATTGTGACATCTCTGAGTGACACGTCCGCTCCGCTCGTGCGCGCGTGAACACCTGCGTTAATGTTGCACCTAGGTAACCCATACACTGAGCCGAAAAGTTCTCAGCCTAACTAAACCCAAAGGCATAAAACGAAACTCCTCGGCCATTATATTACATAGAGTTCTATAATTCAAATAGATATAAATATTATATCTTTTCTATATACAAACGAGAATATGCGCTCTCCTGATGGAAGTATTTAGGTTTTAATATGAAAAAATGTTATATAAGAATCGATAAAAAACTAACGGAACTAAATAAATTATATAATATGGATAGACTTATTTTTATTTGATTTTTATTTCTCTATAAAATGATACATAGGCTTCCTCTTAATATGTTTGACGAGAAAGCAATAATATTCAAAATCAATAACACTAAGTAATTATTTATTCTTAGTAATATATAAAACTTGTTGCTTTTAAAACATATAAATAGCCTGGCCTTGCCTCTTCTGGTATTCTGAGGGTCACTTGGTTTTCCCACCGGATGGGTGTTATCAAACTGATCGCCTGGCCTCAGATGGACTTCCACCAGGCATCCTTAATATTGTTGAGTTTATCACTTGAAACCTGGGGTGTCTCAAAAGGGGAATGCAGACAGGACCAAGCGATTTTTGTAATAGCCACGAATAAGTCTCGGTTCTTGCGAGGCTTCCCAATATAAAATGACTTTGTGTCAAATCCTGACTAGGTAGGAAATCAATTAAGTACCTACTGAAGACATGGGCTGTTTTAGAATAAATCTAACTCAGATTTTAAGAGGGACATCCTTAACAAATAAGATGTCAGTGACGATTAAATAGTGTTTTTTTTTTTAAAATAATCGCGTATATAATGTAAATAATTAAAGTAATCGTAAAGTCAGTGGCAATTGGGTGTTGATTACAGACTGAGGCATTATCTCCGTTAAAATAGGGTTTTATATATAAACTCTTGACAAGTTGGCAAAATGTTTCAAAGTTTTCTTCAGGCAAAGAGATGAAAAAATTCTGTAATCTAATCAAACTGTTGCGGCGAGTCAATATATATATATATATATATATATATATATATATATATATATATATATATATATCATAAGTGTGTTGGTTGTCACTAAATTATTTTGTGGGTATGCGTCGAACCAGGTGCAATATAATATGGAGAGTGCTCAATATCTAGGATAGAGCTATTGTATAATATTAATAAACAAATATATATATATATATTTAATTAATGGAATATAGACTGCGATCCTCGTTTTCATGGAGTTTTTGCAAAACATGCAATTCGATGAATTATATATATATATATATATATATATATATATATATATATATTGCGCCCTTTAAGTTCTGCACCAACTGAGGCATCCCCATTTTTTCGCAGATGAGACGACGGTATCGTCGTCAGGAAAATTTGTTTTCGTCGTCCATCTTGCAATGACCCGATTCACCTGAATGAAGCGCTTTTCTTTTCGAAGTTTGGCTGACATTACTTTCGAAGCGTTTAGAAAGAGAAAGAGAAAGAAAAATATTCATCTAAGTGACAAACACTTTTTCATCTGGTCAATGTCTCATTAACAACAATGTATGACATTTTCTGTTAGCATAAATCAGTAAATTTTTGGGTCAAACTGAACAACGACAGAATGTATCATTCAAGACGAAAAATTAAACATCTATCTATCTATCTATGTCATTCTTTTCATGTCTATTTATATCTATCTATCTATCTATCTATCTCATCCTATTCACATCTATCTATCTATCTATCTATCTATCTATCTATCAATATATCTATGTCATTCTTTTCATGTCTATCTATCTATCTATCTGATGGTCATTATGTATCAAAATCCTGAAATTTGGCTGAGTTCAGAAAAAAATCCTAATGGCGCCAAAGAGAAAATTAGATAGATTATATCGTTACGTAAACGAAAAAAAATGTTGGCAATTTGTGTACTTTAATCTATCTATCTAGCTATCTAGCTAGCTAGTTGCTTGACATCATGCATATATATATATATATATATATATATATGCTTATACATTCTGACATACATTAGCTCATTATAAACTGAATTACTGTTTACTGTCTTGGTAACGCTAGGCTCAATTCCTGATTACAGACAAGCTCTTTTACATCATTCGCAATTTGTTTCTAATCACTCAGAAAACTGAGAGAAATTAATAGATAAATAAATAAATGATAGAAAGAAGAACACAAAGAGAATATAAGGTGGAAGAAGAAAAAAAAGAATTGATAAAAAGATGGCCACAAAGAAGAAAAACAAAAGCCTGAAGTATAGGATGTTGTAGTGAAAGAAAAATAACAGAAAGAATATGGGAGAGAGAGAAAGAGGGAGGGGGAGAGAGAGAGAGAGAAAGAGTCAGTGAAGGAGGGAGAGAGAGAAAGAGGGAGAGAGAGGAAAGGAGAGAGAGAGAGAGAGGGAGGAAGAGAGGGAGGAAGGGAGATAGAGAAAGAGAGAGAGAGAGAGAAAGAGTCAGTGAAGGAGGGAGAGAGAGAAAGAGGGAGAGAGAGAGAGAGAGAGGGAGGAAGAGAGGGAGGAAGGGAGATAGAGATAGAGAAAGAGAGAGAGAGAGAGAGAGAGAGAGAGATTAAGTAGAGTCGTTTTCCAAGTTATTGCCCATAAAAATAAAATCAAGGGTATCTTTGATTTTCTTAAATATCTCGTGTCACAATGACAGAATTTCCCAAAATTCTATAGTGAAAAGATATCTATCTATCTATCTATCTATCTATCTTATTCTGTTCAGTATCTATCTATCTATCTAGCTGGCTAGCTATCTAATTCTCTGATATTTTTGTTAATATATGAGTCCTTTCATTCATATGGATTAAATTAGATGATACAATACACATCGAGTCTCATATGATATGCACTTTCGGACTAATACCCTTTGGTAAAGTAGAAAACCCATTATTCTGCCAGCTATGGGTTAAAAAATAACTCTACTGTTCTACAATGATTGTTTTGGCATTGAATAACCCTCGAAAGTTGCTATGCCATTAAACAAAAAGCACAAAGCCAACTTCTTAATAACCTGTGTAATTTTTTCTTGTCTTTTCTTTATTTCTTTTCTTTTCTTTTTTTTTTCTTTTTTTTGGGGGGGGGGAATTTTCTATTTTATTTTTATTTTTCTTCGACGGGGCCTGGAGATTAGCTTCTAAGTATCGTCGAAACAATCACATCTTTTTAAATTTCTTTTTCTTTTTCTTTCAAAACAAAAGAAAAATAAATAAATCGATTGTCTTGTCGAAAACGATTGTGATTATTCTAGGCTAGAACAGTGTCGTTACTTTCTCGGAAACTGACAACGTTAGCCTTATTGGTTGTTGAGACATCCACCAAAAAAAAAACTAACTACATTTTCCTAAAAAATAAACTCAATATATTTATTTTCAAGAAGCGAATAACTACTTGATAAGGAAATTCTTCAATTTTTTCATTCAGATTATTCTTTACTAAACTAATATCTAAATATGATTAGTTTACAGGCCCATGGGTAGAGTGTTCGCCAATGGCCCGGGAGACCGGAGTTCAGTCCCTGGTCGAGTCATACCAAAGACTCAAAAAATGGTACTTGGTGCCTCCTTGCTTAACACTCTGCTTATAAGGTAGGGGTCATAGGTAAAGTGGAGCAAACCAAGAAAAGGAGTAGGGCCCCCTATACCTCGGTGTTGTGACTTTTGAAAAAGGAACCCTCGGCTGCCCACCCGAATTGGGTCGCCATATATGTTGTTTATAGGTTGTTACTAATTTGGAAATTTTCTAAAATAAAAAAGGATAATGATTATGATATACCTAAAAAAATTTTTTCGTATAAACTTGTGTATCATGGCTTTATTCTATGTTATTTTCATGTATATATATATATATATATATATATATATATAACCAGTCAGTCAACTAATAGGTAAAGACATCAATTGAATCGGTGGGGGAATGCGATGTATCATTTTATTGCCATCGCTCGCAGATCTACTTTGGCCCGGAGTGGTAGCACCAGATAGGGTCCTATATATAGGTCAAATAGAACTAAACTGGGTACTTTTACTAAACTGATTTGCTTGAAATAGAACTATTTTGAAATTTAAACAGCTTTCTTATGCTAAACCTAATTGTTTGAAATAGAATTGTGTTCGTGTGCTAAATTGAATTGTTTGAAATAGAACTCCTTTGGACTTTGAAATTGTACTAACAGTAAACTGATTTGTTTGAAATAGAACTGTTTTGACATTTAACTGTGAGTAAACATAAAGTATATTTATATTAAATTGAATTGTTTGAAATAGAAACGTTTGACTAAACTAAATAGCTTGAAAAAGAAATATTTTTGACATTGGAACTGTGTACTTATGCTAAACTGAATTGTTTGAAATAGAACTGTTTATTTGTATAAAAATGGATTTGGTATTAAATAACCACCAATTGTTGATATGCCATAAAACCTAAACAAATAAAAAAAAAACAATCGGTCAACCAACCATATCTATCTATCTATCTATCGTGACATATTTTATACATATCATATATTATATATACATAAATAGCATGTATTTATAACATATATATATATATATATATATATATATATATATAAAACCAACCAAAGCTATCTATCTATCTATCTATCTATCCATGGCATATCAAACATTTATTTAATGCCAAACCCTGTTTATATTTTTTTTCATCATACAACGTATGAAAGCACGTGCGATACCCTACCCTCATCAGCTGCCAACCAGTGATGATAACACAGTTTTGGTAGCTCAAGGCGGTACTGCCACTCCAGGCACTACTAAGCAACTTTTGCCACCGGACAGGGTAGTTAAAAGAATTATATATATATATATATATATTTATATACGCCAGATCAACTAAAAGCAGAGATTACATTGTACGCTCATCTTCGTTTTTCGAACAGTTTGTGATTTTTAAAAACGCGTTTACTTTCGGCCGTTGATGTCATTACGTGCTTACAGTAACCGTTTCTTGATGTTGCGTAATCACACGGGATTGGTGGTTCCACGTGCATTTCACTCATGCTGAAGACTTTTCGCTCACGACCAAATCCACTTTTACGCATATTGCATTGTGGTCAAACGGTGCTTCAGCATTCTCTGTTCCGATCTTAACCTTCCTCTTTGTAACCGTCGTCCATTTTTTTCCTTCGGTTTCATTGTTTACTGTAAATTTATATTAAACATTAAATATTTAATTTGGTTGAGTTCTATAGCATATCAACCATTGTAGGTTATTAAATGCCAAATTTTATCTATATATATATATATACTAAATATATATGATTTGGTTCGGTTGTGTTTTATGGCATTTCAACCATTGTAAGTTATTTAATGCCAATTCCTGTTTGTTGGTAATATTATTCTTAAATGAGCAAGACCTCATTTGTTTGCACACAGTTAAATGGTTTCAAGTATTGCTATTTATCACTAATCCTTTATTTTGCACACTGTTAAATAGTTCCAAAACTTATTTAATTTAACATCAATAATATTTTTGTACACAGTTAAATTGTTTCCTTTTCTGAAAATGATCATATATTTCAAATCGACCAATATATGGGATCCTAACAGATACATCCATTCCAGATTAGAGTGAACCTGGGAGTAATGGCAGCAAAGCTCCTGGACTGGAGCCTCATCATCAGACACGGTTATGAATCAAGGACACAGCAGCCCAGTCGGCTGGGGCTGTAGAATACACCGACTGTATCTCTGTTGAAGGGCAAGCCTCCCCCAACGAGTGTCCTGGATATGACTCTAAATAATTTGATGGTGACGCTTTAGTAATGCTCAAGTTTTAGGGAATCCTGAGTACCCTTTCATTGCTATCACTCCCAGGTCCACTCTGGTCCGGAGTGGTAGCACCTGATAGGATCCTATCAATGGGTCAAATAGAACTGTTTGACATTTAACCTGAGGGCAAACGAATTATATATGCTAAACTGAATTGTTTGAAATAGAACTGTTTGATCATTTAACTGTGTGTAAACAAATGACTGGTGTTTAATTGAATTGTTAGAGATATATAACAATACTTGGAATCGTTTATATGTGTGCAAAGAAATGAGTAATGTTGAATAGAATAATTAGTGTTAAATAGCAATACTTGTAACCACTTCACTGTCGTCAAACAAGTGATTAATATTGAATAGAATTATTAGTATTAGATGATAATAATTAAAACCATTTACCCGGGTAGAAACAATAGCAATACTAATGTTCAAACAAATCAGTTCTAAGTCGATTAAAAATGAAATGAATTTCATACATAAGTATATTTATTTAAAGGTGTGCAAATAAATGACTGATGTTAAATTGTGATTATTTTATAGCAAAACTTGAAACCATTTAACTGTTCGCAAAAAATGTACTCAGGGTAGTTTCAAAATGTTAACAACAAAATGTATCTACAAATCACATATGTATAAACAGGATTTGGCATTTAATAACCTTCAATGGTTGATATGCCATAAAGCCCAACTAAAACAAACGAAGACACCAATTGGGTGGGGGTCTTACTACTTTGAAGAGATGCAGTCGTCGTATTATACAGGTCTAGCCGACTGGGTTGGCTTTTGGCTTATGTTCCACATGGGCCAACAAAGAGAAACAGTCATACTACTACTAATATATATATATATATTTCATTTTCTCGCCAATAGCAGTATTTAAACATGTACTTCACTGATATCTTTTTCCTAGACTATTTAACCACCTGTAATGTAGAGTCCAACCCGCTTTGGTAGTTTATCAATTAAAAAGTTAAAAGAATTGCATTCATGCCTTTTTTAAGAGCATGAGTGCAAGGTAAATATAAACTCTCACCTTTAATTCGAACTCGGCTCACCGCTTCCAGTTTCCACTAATCATGAGACTAAATGCATGTCCATATACTGCCCAAATAGTATGACACACAGTGAGAATCAAACTCTCTAACAATAACTGCATAACCAACGTTCTGTGTGGTAAGTATAGATGCGTGTGCGCCTTGTATCAACTGTTTTAGCACTTAAAGAACCCTTAAAAGGGTTTTTTTTTTTTCTGATGGTTGTTGTAGCTTAGAGCTAGGCTCCTAACTCCCACCTCTCTCATGTTTTTCTTTGTCAGGTTTATTTTTTGGCCTTGTCACTTATTTTTCGCCTTAGTGATCTGGAAAAAAATGAAAAAAAAAAAAGAAGTAAATCAAATAATAAAATAAGTAAGATGGGCTTGGTGAGGTAAATAAATAAATTAAAATTGCTTGACTTTCCAAAAAAATCATACGATGCATTCTCCCTAGTGGGCGTTGGATATTCCAAATCGACTTCCCAGACGCGCGGGCACTTACTGCCGATTAGGGGGAAATCTTATGAAATAGAAATCTGGGCGCCTTTTTTCTTTTTTTTTTTTTGTTAAAATTCTTTTCGAGCAACAAGAACACATGAGTGAGGGTACCCCCAACGTAGATTGGTATCCTACAGAATTTTCTAAGCGAGTTCGCGCCTCGATGGGAGTTCTTAATTTCATGTGAGTGATTGACCTGAGGTAATTTTTTTATTTTATCATAATCAATTTGTTTGCTTTTTTTTTAATCTAATGGCATATCAACTTTCGTAAATGAAGAGGTACTTTTCATTTACTAAAACTCTAAGACTGGAGTCTTGCTATCGGGTGGTTTCGAGTCATAGCCCGGGCACTCTTGGCGGGAGGGGGTCTTACCCCTCTGCAGAATTGCGGTTGGCGTATTCTACAGCCCCAACAGACTGGGCTAGAGAGAGATGTGGGGATAGATAGACATCTATCTATCCCTTCGATCTTTAATTTGACCGCCTAAAACAAACAATAATAAAAAATGAAAACAAAATGGTATATTAAAGGAACACAGTTCATCCTTAATGATTTTTGTACCATGCTAATACATATATATATATATATATATATATATATATATATATATTGGCAGCATTTCTTCATTAATACAAATTTCGTTGAACATAACAGACATTTTCTGTCTACATATTTTCTTGTTGATCCTTTCATATTGCCGTATTGATTTTATAGTATTCGGTGGGAATTGATGTATTTTCCATAATTGTTTATTTCCCCAAGTACTTTCTGCCCGACTTTGGGCCATCATCAGGGGAGGATGTATTACAAAAGCGATGCAACTTTTGTAGGTACTTCTTTATAAGAAGAAGAGCATCTGGGTCGTTGCAGTGTGTAGCGTTTACTTTTAAAATTGTTCTATAATTAGTGTCAGTAGCTGAAGACACTTAAGTACATTAGCACTGGTTTGAAAATTAATTCTTTTAATTTTGGGTTGCATGTTTCTAATATATAGTGCTTCTTGAATCTGTAGTTTTTGTTTGTTATTTTGATGTTCTAATACTGTTTTGTTTTCGGTGAGAATTTTCCGTATTTCTGTTGTTGGGCATGAATGTTTTTTAAATGCTGTGCTATGGAACTCGTATCGGAAAGGTGCATTGTAAGTCTCCTCGACAGGGTAGTTGAGGTTAAACCAATATATATATTATTATTTTCGGAGATACAATCACTTAAAGGTCATTTAAATTGATATATAACGTTGGTTTTTTGCAAAACACCAATCGAAGGAGAGGAATTATTTTTAATGACTAAGCTGGAGGTTTTAGATTTGTTATAATATATAATAAGTTTTATTTTTTTATTATATATATATATATATATATATTAGGTTGGTACATATTAAGGATATATCATTTAAAAGTACAAATTTCGCTTTACCTATTCATGTTAATGGTTTTGTTTTCACTTTTTATTGTTGTTTATTTAAGGCCGTCAAATTAAAGATGGAAAAAAAGAAAACAAATTCAAACGACTTTATTGTCTGATTTCAAACGATGATTCAACGTACATCATCAGAAACCCAATCATTTCAACCGGTGACAGTCAACCAAAATGAGGAAAGTTGTGGATGTCCTTCTCTAATTGACTGATAACCAACTAATTGTTTTATTTGTTTTCTTTTTTTTTTAAATGCCACTTCAACTTTCGTACATTATTTAATGCCAAAACCATCCTTGTAGAACAGTAATGGAACAATTCTCAGAAATATTGTAAAAAAGAATAGGAAATTTCGAAGAATTTTCTTTTCTTTGGTTTGATATTCCAATTTGTGATTAGCTTTTTGCTAATGGTCTGGTTTGGTTTCTTTATTTAATGGTATTTTGTTGTGGAACATAATATAAAGGTGATATTAATTTTAATCGGTGTCCTTGGAACAGTCCCCTAAGGCCTGTAAAAAAAAAGACTGCAGGAATTGGAAATTAGTGGAAGAATCGAGACCATCTAGACGACTGCATTATCAAAATCGGCTTGCATACTCAAAGCAGTCCTGGATCCTTGGTTTGGTTTGGTTTCTTTGTTTAATGGCATATCAACTTTCGTGGATTATTTAATGCCAAAGCCACCCTTTTAGAAAGACAGTTGCGGTGATAATGAAGATTGATAGATAGCTGCAGGGATAAGGGCGTTCATGCCATTCCCTAGGGTATATGTCTGAAAGCGCGACTGAAATTTGAACTTGCTAACTACGATGTCGCAGTCCACCATGTTAGCCAGTACGCCACAGAGACTCCCCTATTAATATTGTCCTGGAATTTTTTATTACTCTAATACTGGAATTTTTAAAAGGGTTTCAAGAATATAAGTAACTATCTTCTTTATGAATATAATGATGTATTTTAATGGTGTACATCAAGAAGTTTTAGTTTGTTTTTTTCAAGGCTGTTAGTGACGGAGTTTGTTGGTAATAATATGTATTTGTATAGGTTACTAGCAACAGTTTAAGCATGAGCTTGTTTATACAGGAAGAGCTTGAAATGCGCTCATGTCTGCAACAAGTCTTAGGACTTTTTTTGCATTGTTTCTTTGTTTAATAGCATATCAACCTTTGTGGATTATTGTTATATAGCCACTTCCAAAAATATACGACCAAGATACGAATACGTGAAATAGACATATTCATACGGATACAGAAAACGTTCACAAATGTTCATAACGCATATAAAAATCCGAAAAACACGAAATTGGTTCAGGTACGAAACATTTATTCACCTTTTTAAGTTTAAAGGTTTTTCGACATGAGGAGAGAGACACAATTTCTTTCTGTGCTGACCTTTCCATCTGAACCCCAGCACGTGCGGCACCCCCGCCGCAAACAACTGGTCTGGCCTGGGTGAGCTCCGAAAATCGACTCTCTTGTTCGGAGTTTAAATCTCAACTCCAACTCACTCAACCAAAGCGCGGCGCCCGTAACGCACAAAGTCGTCTGGCCTCGCTCAGGTCTAAATCTCAACTAATGCTTTTTTTTCCAAATCCCCCAAATCCTCAGCGCTTCCAGGCATGACGTCATTCACGTCCCCGGTCATATTTCCTATCTGGGGTTTTTATTGTGACATCTCTGATTGTCACATCCACCCCACGCGCGCGTGAACACCTGCACTCAACTAACCCATGCACTAACTAACCAATGCACTAAGCGAAAGGTTCTCAGTCTAACTAAACCGAAAGGCAAGATATATAAAACTGAAAATGATAATATAAAAAAAAAAATCCCTCCGCAGTTATATTACATTATTTAATGCCAAAGCCATCCTTTTAAAAGAAAAGTAGCTGCACTATTTAACCCCAAGCTGGGGGAGGGTCAGTCTAAAGTGAAAGTAATCATGACCCCTGAGTTCGAAATTGCTTATTATGATTTCTCACTTTAGCCTCAATGCTACTAATATAATCAAATCAATATGCCTCATTTTAGGCTTGTTTGATACATCGATAAATATCGGGGCTTAGAATTCGCTGACTATATACTCTACAGAGGAGTATTGTTGTATATTGACCAACGACCCGGCCGGGCTGTCAAAATAGGAAATGCACCTTTGTAAATAACAGGTGCATCCGGTCGATCAGGATATTATAACCTTGACCGTGGACAGGTTGAATGAGTGCAAAATTGTGACGCCCACAAGAAGGAGGTGGACGTTGAACTATTATATAACTCGGTGAAGACATGAAGTCAATTAGTTAAAACCCGTTGGTGACAAGATGCGGTAGAGAAAGCCAGCTCCCAGCAAAGTGGGCCCCCAGGCCCCCGATTGAGCTGCCCAGGAGAACGGGAAAGAAACGCGGTTATGACCAATAGAGTGAGGGTCAATATGTTGTTCGGTCTCCAACTCCCTCTCACACACAACCCTTTCAAATAAAGTGAGAGGTATATTTTTCTAAAAGACTGTTTCGCACGTCTCTTATTGTGTGTTGTTATGTATTATGAAAGTATACAACCGTAAGAATTTCCCCAAAAGTGGTGTCCTTAGTATGACACATAAACTAAACCAGATGGTCAGATCTGGGGAGTGTAGAGAGTTCCTTCATTACTCCCAGATTCACTTTGACACATGTTAAAAATTTGGCTACAAGTAATAAGTCCAAAGCCAAATGATGAAAAAAGAAAAAAGAAAAAAAGAAGAGAGACAGAGAGAGAGAGAGAGAGAGAGAGAGAGAGCTTCCCTTTGCACTACAAATATTTTTCAACATAATTTCCTCCTCCCTACCTGAGGGATATATCACCACCAAAGGGAACGTGGTGTAAAATTCGACTTCTATTGTATAAATAAAGGAATTCGACTATAGTCGTATACGGCAGTAAAAAAGGATAAGTACCACTGTTAGAAAGAGTGTTATTACAATAAAGGTTAACTGTTTCACCTGTTTCTAGTCAACTTTATAAAGCCATTGAAGTTTTTACAATTTTTACTTAGTCACCTGTTTCTACTATTATCCTTATGTAATCACCAATTAATAAGCTCACTACTTTTTTTTTTTTTTATAAAACTTAGATTTGTTTTTACAATTTAAAATATCTGGCGTAATGGCTAACAGCCTAGAAATTAACGTGACGGTATTACATTCACTCTCAAACTAATATGAATTTCCCCCAACTATGTTTTAAGAGTGTCATTGCCGTTCTTTAACAAGATGACTTTGGCATTAATTAACCTACAAAGTTTGACATGCCGTTGAACCAAGTACCCACAGTACAAGTATTTCTTTATTTTTAGTCGAACACACCAGCAGTATTCATGGCCCAGTTGGCTGAGGATGTTAAATACATCGACTGCATTTCTGTAACCAAACCAAAACCAGTGGTATTTTTTTTTCAGATAAAAAGCGTATTCTATGATTTTATTATTAATAACAGTACGTTATACTGAGAATTAAGAAGCCTCTTCTCAAAATGATTCCAATTAAAGACAAGTACGTTATACTATCTAAACGGATATTATGTATTATAAAATGTAACAACAATGATGGTTGGTTGGTTGGGTTTTATGGCATATCAACCTTTGTATGTTATTTAATGCCAAATCCATTTTTATACAAACAGTTCTATTTCAAACAATTCAGTTGAGCATAAGTATGCTGCTTAGTACTATTTAACTCAGAGATGGGATCCGATCAGGTGCTACCATTCCGGGCCAAAGTTGAACCTGGGAGTGATGGCAATGAAAGGGTGCTCCTCATTCCCCAAAGCCCCAGCATTGCTGAAATCTCGCCATCAGATTGTTTAGTGTCATATCCAGGACACTCATTGTGGTGGAGGTCTTACCCCTCTGCAGAGGCGCAATCGGTATATTCTACAGCCCCAGTCGACAGGGAAAGTTACAACAATGAAACTTTCTAACTATAACAATGAATATGTAGTAGTTAAAAAAAAAGCCTCAGCCCCACTCCGAAACAAGTCACGTTGCTACTATTCTAGGTCAGAGAGGACCTGGGAGCGATGAAGGGGTATTCTTCATTCCTTAAGCTCCAGGACTAGAGCCTCACCATCAGATTTTTTTTAATCATATCCAGGACACTGGTTGTGGAGGGGATGTTTGACCCTTCCGCAGAAATGCGGATCGCATATTCTGCAGCCTCAGCCAATTGGGTTTCGGCTTATTGCAAAAATTCATAATTATATTTACCAACCCCTCCGCTCGGGCAGGATATGACACAAGGTCAATTTTTAAGCGGAGTTTAACAGGTTTGAATTCACAGCTTTCCTTTACCTAGACTAGTTGCCTCACCAAGGCTGAAGAAATCAGTCTATCCTACTATTTACCCATAGCTGGAGGGAGAATAATTGGATTCATACCTTTCCCAAGGGTATTAGTGCTATGTGAAATGCAATCATTCTCGTCCAGGATTTGAACTCGTATCGCCGTGTCCATTTCCTACGACGATAACCATTACACCACGGGCACCTTCAAAAATTCATAATGGTGAATAGGTGACTTTTTTGTTTGTTTTATAACGTGAAAAAAGGCTGGTTTGACAATTCATATTGGCGTAGATGAAGTATTTGAGATGGCAGACGACTAATATTGACAACAGAACATGACATTTGTTTTATTTCATAACGTTAGAAGAAATAGATCTGTTAAATGATATTGGCATGGGGAAGGTGTACCTGAGATGACAGACCACACACAAATAGAAAATCATTGAAAATGTTTGAGAGCAGATTGTTGAATAAATAGAAATTACACCTGCTATTTCTTTAAATGGGAAAAAACTTAAAATTTTGCTTTTGCTTTCTGTTTAAAAGAAGAAACTTGATTCATTCGTAAAGTTTTGGATTATTTTATTCATTTAAAAGCGTATCAACCTCTTACGCGTTACTTACGGCTAAAATTCTGTGTCTACACTATTATAACTTAGATCTATCTATCTATCTATCTAAACTCATTTTTTTTTAAAATAGCAGAAGATGGCCGTAAGTACCCATACTCAGACTAACAGAGATTTCGGACAGTTTTTCAAACTGGCTACAACCACAGTTACAATACAACGCCTCGTTTGCTAACAAGCGGAACACACACAAACCCCTTATCTGTCATTTTTAATAAAATATGTCTCTAACACACACATACACATACACACATTGGTTGAGCCAAAATGTTGTCATTTGCTGTCCACCTACTTTTTGCTAACCCTATAGGTGCGTGTGTGTGTGTGTGTGTTGGTTTACACTAATTGACTTTAATGTTAAAATAATTACTTACGAAATTACTTTGGGGCAAAAATTAATTATATAAACTGTGTCAAAAATAAGTGCACCTGCATTTGGAAAATTATTTTCGCACAAAAGTTCATTGGAAATTGAGAAAGAAATGGATTAAACAACAGCGTTAGCTGATAGTCTTTCACGAGAGTTTGAGTGACAGCAAGTCTCCTCCAGTCTCCAGGACTCTTCTCAGTATTCTGGCCGATCTCAATAATGCTGTAGTTTAGATCCTCTCATGATCCTCTTATTTCCAAGTTCTCCAGCCCTTGTACCAATCTTGCCCAGTCAAATGGGGTTATAGAATACACCGACTGCATCTCTGCAGAAGGGTAAGACTCCGCCACCGAGTGTCCTGGATATAACACTAAGCAATCTGATGGGGAGGTCAGGAGAGTGCGGAGCACCTCTTCATTGCCATTGCTCCCAGGTTTACTCTGGCTCGGAGTGATAGCATATGATAGGATCCTGTCTATGAGTAAAATAAAACTAAACTGCTTGCTTATGCTAAACTGAATTACTTGAAATAGAACTGTTTTGATATTTAAACTGCATACTTATGCTAAACTGAATAACTTGAAAAAAAAACTGTTTTGACATTTAACTGTGTGTAGACAAAAACTATGCTTATACAAAATTGAATTGTTTGAATTAGAACTATTTGAATGGCTTGAAATAGAAATGTTTTTTGAAATTTAAACTGTACTCATCTTAAACTGAATTGTTTGAAATAGAACTGAATATTTGTATAAAAATGGATTTGACATTAAATAATATACAACGGTTGATATACAATAAATCCAACCAACCAACCAACCAACCAACCAACCTGTACCAGTCCTTTAGTGACTGTATCAAGAACACCAATTACAATTGATATAACCGTCACTTTCATATTCCACAGTTTTATTTTTCAATTCTCTCGCAAGGTCCAGGTACTTATCCTTCTTTTCATTTTCTTTCAGTTTTATTCTTTGGTCAGCCGGGACAGCAAAGTCCACAATTTTGCAATTCTCTTTTTTGTTAGTTATCTGCCATTTGATAGTATGATCAAATTTCAGTCTCTTGCACAATTCCTTGTCGATCACCATTCCCACCCTGACGTATCTAGTCTTATACTCATTTTGCACTAGCTTTATTACTATTATTATTATTGTCATCATTATGATTGCCTTTTGTTTTTTTATGGATATGAAGTTTTTGCTTCTTTCTCTTCTTCTTCTTCTTCTTCTTCTTCTTCTTATTATTATTATTATTATTATAATTATTATTATTATTATTATTATTATTTCCTTTTGTTTTTATGGATATGAAGTTTTTGCTTCTTTCTTTCTTTCTTTCTTTCTTTCTTTCTTCTTCTTCTTCTTCTTCTTCTCATTATTATTGTTATTATTATTATTGTTATTATTATTATTTCCTTTTGTTTTTATGGATATAAAGTTTTTGCTTCTTTCTTCTTCTTCTTCTTCTTCTTCTTCTTCTTCTTCTTCTTCTTATTATTATTATTATTATTATTAGTAGTAGTAGTAGTTGTAGTAGCAGTAGTAGTAATTATGATAATGCTTTCTTATGAGTTTGTTCTCTTTTTTCTTTCCTTCTTTTTACTTTTTGGACTGTTCTGTTCATTTCATCTTCACCTTATTCGTTTCTTCTTCTTCTTCTTCTTCTTCTTCTTCTTCTTCTTCTTCTTCTTCTTCTTCTTCTTCTAGTACTATTTGTATTAGTGATGAAAAAAGCAATAAACATCCACCCCCTACAAAAAACAAAACAGACAAAAACCAATGATTCTAATTGTACTGATCTTGATCACGGTCGTCATCAAGGCCATCTTTATTATTCCTTGATTCAAATCCCATTAGAACCTGAAGCGGATATTTGAATTCCTTCTGACATTTCACTACCAAGTCTTGTCAAGCCACCCCCATTTTGTTTTACATTCTTTTTAAGATCACAGAACATGATTTTACCATATTTCAAATTTATAAATGCCAAGATCAAAAGAATACCACATACCTTCTTTTTATTCTGGTCAATGGCAAAATCCAAGGCATCTTTTTTTCTTTGTCAGAAGTTCGTTAAATGTCGAAGATTTTCCCCTTATGAATTATTGATTTCTTTGACTGAAGTCTGCAAGACGCTTTCAAAATATCAACGATTGATGTTAAAATATTTGACTGAATAAATAAGTCAACTAATCAAACGAGAGGTATTAGTTCAGCTAATCTGTATGTGATCAAAACACACACACACACACACACACAAACAAACAAACAAACAACAACAACACACACGTGTACGTGGTGCCTTCAATAAGTTTCCAGAATTTTTTTGTACAGGCATCTAAAATTGTCGTGGACTCTTGAAAATTTAGTATGTTATTGCTATACATCTTATGAGATGACTGACCAATTTTTAGGATTTCAGGTTCAGCAGCAATTGGAATACACCCTACTAAAGCCTGATTGTCAGAGCAGGGGAATTTCAAAACTGCAATCTAGACGTGAGGACACTTTAAAAGAACGATATGCAATAAAATTCTGTTTTAAACTTGGAAAAAATGCCACAGAAATCTATGGAATGCTTGAGACTGCTTTTCGACCATCTTGCATGAATCAAGCATGAGTTTTTGAGTGGCATAAGAGATCCAAGGAAGGCTGAGAGTCTGTGAGGGATGATGAGAGGTGTGGCAGGAGTAAGGAAGTCAATATACCAGAGTTGATTGGCCAAAGTGTTAGGGTTAGGGTTACTATGTTGAGGTTTTAAGGGAATAGAGGAAGAGATTCCTTGGGAAGAGGCCAGAACTCTTCAAATCGGGTCAGTGGCATTTCCATCAGGACAATACACCAGTCCACAACTCCATCCTTGTCACAGACTATTTGAGCAAGATGGGCATCAAGACAGTTCCTCAGTCTCCCTATAGTCCAGACCTTGCTCCCTGTGACTTTTGGTTATTCCCTAAGCTCAGAGGTTGTCGTTATGAAACAATTGAGGAGAGGAAAAGGGCTGTGACGAAGGTCACTGATACGCTCACACAAGAGGACTTCCATGGAGCCTTCCAGAAGCTGTTGGAACGGTACAACAAGTGCATTACAGCCGGAGGAGATTACTTCGAAGGGGACTAGAGTTTCATGTGTGTACTATCAATAAAAGTGCTCATACGAAAAAAAGTCTGGAAACTTATTTAATGATCCTCGTATATATATATATATATATATATATATATATTATAAGAGTGTTGGTTGTCTCTAAATCACTTTGTGGGTATGTGTCGAACCAAGTGCAATATAATATGGAAAGTGTTCAATATCTAGGATAGAGCTATTATATAATAATAATAAATAAATATATATTAGATACATATATATTTAATCCATGGAAAATAGTCTGCTAACCTGGGTTTCTTGGAGTTTTTTGCAAAGCAACAATCATCAGGCAGTTAAGAAGATAGAATGAATTGAAAATCGAAATACGCACCCACCCACATACACTCACACACTTACAGGCACACATAATCGAAATCCCAACGGTTTTTGTCGGTATTTTTTCGTATTTTCGATATATATATATATATATATATATATATTTATTATATATATATATGTATATATATATATATATATATGCAGGTGCTCGTGGTGAAATGGACATGGTGACCCGAGTTCAAATCGTAGACGAGACGGTCAACGTTTCACTTTGCAATAATGCCTTTTGAAAAGTTAAAAAACTACTTGTTCTTCTTCAGCTATAGTTCTTTAGTCTAGGCTTGGCACCCAGCCTAGGAGAAGGAAAACTGTGAATTCAAACCAGCCCTACCCAGCTTAAGAATTGACATTTTGTTACTGTTTGTTCTTGTCGTCATGAGCAAGGACACACTCATAAGGGACGTTCTACTCTGGACCCCTTCACATGGTCGTGCAATGTTGACCGACAAGCTAAAACTTACCTGTAACAGCTCTGAGCAATCAAAGGATGTAGTTTGGAAGTCCTATCGAGGGCGATGGATAATTGAAATGGATGGAGAGAGAGAGAGAGAGAGAGAGAGAGAGAGAGAGAGAGAGTTAGTGAGAGAAAGGGAATCAGGGAAATCCGTACTAGCAGCCCGGTTTGATGATGATGATGATTGAGTAAAAATTAATAGATTGTTTATTTCTGCGATTGGTGTTGCGTTACACACATAGACGGAACCACACACACAGACGCACACACAGATACATATATATATATATATATATATGTGTGTGTGTGTGTGTGTGTGTGTGTGTGTTTATGGCATTCAAAAATATACATAATAAAGCTGCATTTGCCAAGATAGGAGAGAACAATAAATGTAACGTTAATTTTCTTTAAAATAGTTCCCGTTGTCATTCATTCAGCATTCTTATTCCAGCGAATTTTCCTCACACAGAATATATATATATATATATATATATATATATATATATATATATATATATATATATATATATATATTCATCAAACAATTCCAACCTGAAACCAAGATACTTATCAGGAAACTCGAAAAGATCTTAATAAGATTATGTAGACAAAATTTGTCTATTATTTTATCAAACATACACACACACACACACACACACATATATATATATATATATATATATATATATATACGAGGGTCATCTATTATATAAGGTGAATATTACCAAAGGAGTTGATAAGATAATAAGAAACATTATTGATAGTTGATCCTTTTTCAAGGAAATGAACAATGATGGGTCCTTTCATGTCGCAGAATACTGTCAGCGTGAATTTCTCTACTAAAAGCTGCGCCTTGAACGATTTTTGACTCAGTCTTCTAGTGACAAACCCATGTCTAACCCATTTGTAAACATTTTTTAAAACTAAAACATTCTTCTCCGTACACGTGATACATTCTTCCACACATTTGCACTTCTTAGCCACCAAAAATTCGATGACGAACCTCTGTTGATGCCGGGAAAACTTTGTTGGATTTGCTACCATTTTGAATAGTCAGGTTGGCTCGTTTGCCGAAACTCTCCTCGTCCCCCCACCCAATGATACAAAAAATAAGATGAAAAATGTTCGGTTTAGGGTTATCATTTACACGCTTTTTACCTGGATTTCCTAAAAAAAAATCATAGACAGTTTACTTCAATGAAAAAAAAAAACAAGTATTTCCACTAGTATAAAGGTAGATGGATTGTTGACGGATATTTTCCAGTTCTAAAGAAAATTTCCTTCTGTAAGTTTTGGTAATATCTTTGCTTTTTTACAGTAGTAATGATCGTTTTTATATTAATCATTTTTCGTTAATTATATTTTATCATTCAGTTTGGTTAGGCTTTGAACTATTCGGGTTAAGAGTTCAGGTGCATAGTCATTGCGTACAGTTTTACATTCGTGCGCAAAGGATATGACAATTACCATTTGTCATAATAAATCCCCAGACAGGAAATGAGGCCAGATTATCGATGACGTCATGGCCGGAAGAAATGGCCATTGGAATTTGAGGATTTTGAAAAAGGGTCTGTTGAGATTGGACCATTGAGGCATAGAGTTGAGTTATCTACCGTTGCGGCAGCGGTTAAGTTTTTCGGGTCTCGACTTGCGGAGATGAATTGAGATCTTAAACATCACAAGATGCGCCGCGCGTTGGGGTGGGGTCAGCATAATATGATTAGCAAAGACTTTTAAGAATTGTGTCTCTCTCCTCGTGTCGCCATGGACCGAAAACAGAAGTTAATAAAACCGTTCGTACCTGAAACGACAGTGTCCGCCTGTAATTGTATATCTCTTGTATTATGGCTGTGATATACAGCATATCGAAAACAAATGATTTTACAGATATAAAACAAAAGAATATTTCAATACAGAAATGATACGTATGTAAATAAATAGATATTTATGATAGAAGTAGTTCATCGATGATTTTAATATCGAAAAAGATCATTTTATTATGAAAATAAATTTTTGATGACTTAATATTGAAACACACATTTAATTATTTTACAACAGAAATGTATTGATAATCTTACCATAGAAATACGTCGTGTATTCAATAAGTTTCCAGAATTTTTTGTACAGGCGTTTAAAATTGTCATAGACTCTTCAAAATTCAGTATGTTATTGCTATACATCTTATGAGATGACTGACCAATTTTTAGGATTTCAGCTTCAAATAAACACCTAAAACAGGAATTGGAATACACCCTACTTAAGCCTGATTGTCACAGCTAGTGAATTTCAAAAATGCAATCAGGACGTGAGGACACTTTAAAAGAACGATATGCAATAAAATTCTGTTTTAAACTTGGAAAAAATGCCACAGAAACGTATGGAATGCTTCAGACTGCTTTTCGACCATCTTGCATGAATTCGGCATGAGTTTTTGAGTGGCATAAGAGATTCAAGGAAGGCAGGGAGTCTGTGAGGGATGATGAGAGGTGTGGCAGGAGTAAGGAAGTCAATACACTAGAGTTGATAGGCCAAAGGATTAGGGTTAGGGTTACTATGTTGAGGTTTTAAGGGAGTTCAGGAAGAGATTCCGTTGGAAGAGGCCAACACTCTTCAAATCGGGTCAGTGGCATTTCCAGGACAATGCACCAGTCCATAATTCCATCCTTGTCACAGACTATTTGACCAAGATGGGCATTAAGACAGTTCCTCAACCTCCCAATAGTCCAGATCTTGCTCCCTGTGACTTTTGGTTATTCCCTAATCTCAGAGGCTATCGTTATGAGACAATTGAGGACGAAGGTCATTGACACGCTCACACAAGAGGACTTCCATAGGGTCTTCCAGAAGTTTTTGGAACGGTACAAGAAGTGCATTGCAGCTGGAGGTGATTACCTCGAAGGGGACTAGAGTTTCATGTGTGAACTATCAATAAAAGTGTCAATACGAAAAAAGTCTGGAAACTTATTTACTGATCCTCATACGTTACAAATAGTTCTAATGTAGAAATAAATATGGAAACTATTCTCTATAGATATATATGTGGAATCACTTTACTGAAAACAAGTTTTTAAAAAATTTCTATTAAAATACAATACATATTTTTTTCATATTACTAATTTTTAAAAATCATTTTATTGATAATACATTATAAATGATTTTACTATAGAAATTCATTGTAAATTATTTTTACATTAAAATACTTTTGAAATGGTCTTAAAATGAAAATTTAAAAATCACTTTAATATAGAAGGACATTACAAAGGATTTTTTTGTGTAAATAAATTTTTAAAAAAGCTTAGAAATGATTTTAGCGCAGAAAGAAATTTTACTGAAGAAATATATTAGAAAGGATTTTATTATGAAAAATAAAAAGAAACTATATGATACTGAAATATATTATAAAAATGTTCATATAGTAATAAAATAGCTTTTCAATATGAAAAGAAACAAGAAAAGATATTACGATGCTATAGAAATATATAGCAAAAAAATTACTACAGAAATGCATTTCAAAGTATATTGCTATAGAAATGCATTGTGATGGATTTTGTTATAGAAATAGACTACAAATTATTTTACTATAGAAATAAGTAGAAAAATATTTTAAGATAGAAATCAATTCGAAAGAATTTTGATATAGAAATGAACTGAAAATGTCTATTACAATACAAATCAATTACAAATGGGTTTACCAAAGAAAAATTGAAAAATTATTTTACTAGAGAAATAATAGAAAAATATTTCAATATAGAAATTCATTCGAAAGAATTTTGATATAGAAATGAACTGAAAATGTTTATTATAATACAAATTAATTACAAATGGGTTTACCAAAGAAAAATTGAAAAATTATTTTACTATAGAAATAATAGAAAAATATTTCAATGTAGAAATTCATTCGAAAGAATTTTGATATAGAAATGAACTGAAAATGTTTATTATGATACAAATCAATTACAAATGGGTTTACCAAAGAAAAATTGAAAAATTATTTTATTCTAGAAAAATATCAGCCGTTTACGTTTTTGTGGTTAGAAATTTAAAAAAATATTTTATTATAGAAGTTCATTGTAAAATTAGTTTACATGAAAAATTTCATTAAAAAATTGAGCAATAAAATGAGAAAAATAAAAAATATTATAAATGATTTTGCTATAGAAAAAATTGAAAAATGATCTTGCAATAGAATTGTAATACAATGGCCGAGGGATTTCGTTTTATATATCTTGCCTTTCGGTTTAGTTAGGCTGAGAACCTTTCGCTTAGTTAGGTGCAACATGAGTGCAGGTGTTCACGCGCACACGGGGAGGATGTCTCATTCAGAGATGTCAAAATAAAAATCCCAGATAGAAAATGAGACCAGGAGGTGTGAATGACGTCATGCACCGGAAGCGTGCGCGGAGGATTTTGGGGATTTGAGAAAAGTCAGTTAGTTGAGATTGAGATATGGGCGAGGCTAGACGAATTTGTGCGCTACGGGCGCCGCACGTGATGTGGGGGGCAGATAGAAAAGTCGGGTGTATCTCTCTCCTTATGTCGAAAAACCTTTAAACTCAACGGTAATAAAAAGTTTCGTACCTGAACTAAGAAGTTGGAAGTGTTTTTTGTGTTTCGGGATTCCTATGTTATCTATATATATCCGTTATGGACATTATGAACGTTTTGCGTACCGGTATGAATATGTCTATTTCACGTATTCATATCTGGCTATGTTATAGAATTACATTAAAATCTGCCGAGTTTGAAGCTGTATTTATCAAGGCAGATAAGAATAATAAATTAACCATTGATTTTCTTCAAAATAGTCACCTTGTCATTCGAGAAATTTATTCCAGCGAGTTTTGGGTTGGTCGAAGTATCCCTGAAACCACTTTATAGATATGGTATGAAATTGCATCGTCGGATATCTTTAATGTTAACTGTGTTCTCAAACCTTACTTTCAAGATGAACTTTCAATTAAAGAAATTACAGTCTGACAAGAACTGAGCCTGATGCACTTGCACAAACTTGTGTTTCCCCGAAAACATTTCTTTTCACAAGAACTGTGTCGGCTGTGGCTGTAGAAGACACCGAGTGAATCTCTGTCGAAAGGTAAGACACCCCCGCCGGCGAATGTCCTAAATATTACACAAACCTATCTGATGGTGAGGCTTCACCCTTGAGCTTTGGGGAAATATGGAATACCCCTTCATTGCCATTATTCCCTGGTCCACTCTGGCCTTGAGTGGTTGCGCCTGACAGGATCCTATCTATCAGTCGAATAGAACTGTTTGACATTTGAATTGAGTACAGACAAACGACTTATATTAAATCGAATTGTTTGTAATAGAACTGTTTGACCATTGAAGTGTGTATAAACAAATGACTGATGATTAATTGAATTGTTAGTGATACATAGCAATACTTGGAATCATTTAAATGTGAGCAAACAAATGATTGATATTAAATAGAAATATTAGCGTTAGATCGGAATAATTGAAACCATTTAACTGTAGAATCAATAGCAATACATGGGAACAAATGAATTACTTCTAACTCGTTTAAAAACAAAATTACCAACTATCAAATTACAGATGATATATGTATAACAATTTAACAGTGTGCAAACCAATGACTGATGTAAAATAAATTGTTAGTGTTATGTAGCAATTCCTGAAAGCATTTAACTGTGTGCAAACAAATAATTAATCGTAAATAGAATTATTCGTGTTGAAAGTATTTCACAATGTGCAGAAAAAAAAATCAGGCTCGTTTAAAAATGTTATCAACAAAATGTGTTCACAAATCATACACACACACACACACACACACACACACACACACACACATATATATATATATATATATGGTTTGGTTTGGTTTTATGGCCCATCAACCATTGTTGGTTATTCACTGCCAAATCCATTCTTATACATTTAAACAGTTTTATTTCAAACAATTCAGTTTAGTAGAAGTATGTTTTTTTGCTTACATCAGTTAAATGTTAAAACTGTTCCATTTCAAACAATTCAGTTTAGCATAAGTACACAGGTTCAATGTCAAAAACAGTTCTATTTCAAATAATTCAGTTTAGCATAAGTACACAGTTTCAGTCTCAAAAAACCGTTCTCTTTCAAACAATTCAGTTTAGCATGCAAAACAGTTCTATTTCAAACACTTTAGTTTACCATAAGTATACAGTTTAGTTCTATTTGACCCATAGATAGGATCCTATCAGGTACTACCACTCCTGGCCAGAGTGGACCTGGGAGCGATGGCAATGAAAGGGTATTCCACATTCCCCAAAGCTCCAGCATTACTGGAACCTCACCATCAGATTGTTTAGTGTCATATCAAGGGCACTGTTTGGGGGAGCAGTCTTACGCCTCTGCAGAAATACAGTCGGTGTATTCTACAGTCCCAGTAGACTGGGGAAATTGGTTTGGTTTAGTTTTATGGCATATCAACCATTGTTGGTTATTTAATGCCAAATCTTGTTCTTACATATATATTAAATATATGATTTGTTAACTTATTTTATAGATGGACACAGTTGAATGATCAAACAGTTCTATTTCTAAGGGTCGGCGTATTCCTAGACTCGTTATTCCAAAGTATGTTTAGATATTATATAGAGGACAACGTGTTCTTTAAATTATTTATTTCATTATGATATAAAACCGAATGTCAGCTAGATATCATGTATAAGATATTATTTTTTAAAAGTATTTTTATAGGTAATTTACAGAAATAGAACACGTCTAAAACTCACAAACATATACATGCACACATACATATACGCACACATGTCCATATACGTTTTTGAGTTGATATACTCAATGTATATAAACTCAAAAACATATATGGATATATATTTTGGTGTAATGGTTATCGTCGTAGGAAATGGACACGGCGACACGAGTTCAAATCCTGGACGAGGCTGATTACATTTCACATTGCACAAATACCCTTGGGAAAGGTATGAATCCAATTATTCTCCCTCCAGCAATGGGTAAATAGTTGGGCAGACTGTGTTCTTCAGCTTTGGTGAAGCAACTAGTCTAGGAGAAGGAAAACTCTGAATTCAAACCTGTTAAACTCCGCTTAAAAATTAACCTTGTGTCATATCCTGCCCGAGCGGAGGGGTTGGTAAATATGTATATACTAAGGTAAAGTTATAAGGTAAAGGTTTAAGGTAAGGTAAGGTAGGTAGATTATGTGAAGGTTGTAAGGTTTGCAGATAAAATGCCTGCTGGAACTTAGCTGTGTTTCCTGTTCCTTTTAACTCAGCACGTGCGTTCGTCGCTCTTGGCTCCTGGCTGGTGGAAGAAGGTACCAAATACGTTTGTCGTCAAGGGCTGCTACGAATGGACCTGTTACTAATAGGAGGTGTTAAATAGTTGTAGACACAAAAGGGTGTGGTTGCCCTATAATTAGGAATAGGTTTCAGAGATTTGTTTTTTAATAAAAGTAAGGTTTTTTTATTTCATTTATTTCATTTTTTATTTTTTTATTTTGCTTTTTGTTTTGTTTTTTGTTTTGTTATGTAAATTCTAAGCTAGGTGGGTTTTTGGTGAATATAAGACGGCATTTTCTCCTTTAGCATTATTTGGAGTTAGGCTTCCTGATGATCCGATAAGGTGAAACTTTAATAGAAGATTTCCAACTCGCGATTTAAGTTAATTTTATATATATATATATATATATATATATATATATGTGTGTGTGTGTGTGTGTGTGTGTGTGTGTGTGTGTGTGTGTGTGTGTGTGTGTGCATGCGTGCGCGTTCCATTTTGATCACAACACCAAGTTACAAATAACAATTAAGACTAATATTCGACTCTAAACCACAAACTAACGATAATGCTTTAATTCTCCGAAATTGGATAATGTGAAGTACTCCTTCATTATCATTTCTCTCAGGTCCATTCTAGCACGAACTGTTAGTACCACCGATGATCCCATCTATGGGTCAAATAGTTTAATCTTTCACAAGGTAATGATAATATTAAATAGAATTAGTGTTACAAAGCAATACTTGAATCTAAATGTGCGCAAACAAATTTTATTTGGCTCATTTAAAAATGTTACCTACAAACAATTTGTTTACAAATCATATATTTAAAAGCAAGTTCGGGTATTGAATAAACCACAAGGTTTGATACGCCATAAAACGAAACCAAGTCAATTTCATCAAAACACTAGGTCAACTTACTCTTTGACGTCTAAAAAAAGAAAAAAAAATTGCCAACCGCCAGATGCCGAAACCCGGGATTGAACCAGGGACCTTTAGATCTTCAGTCTAACGCTCTCCCAACTGAGCTATTTCGGCTAGCTGACAGCGTTCCATCAGCTGCTGATACCATACCCTAGTTTTACAGCTTAATATATAAGCAACAGCTGATAATATATCCTCGTTTTCCTGCTTAACATTTAAGCAGTTGATCTTTCTAGACCTTTTCTAAAAATGTTAAGATAAATAGAAATATTGACAAGTAACAAACTGATGCTTTTGTGTGCATGCCTTTATGTTTAGGGTTTAATTATTATTATTATTATTATTATTATTATTATTATTATTATTATTATTATTATTATTATTAATGCTACTACTACTACTACTACTACAACTACTTATACTTCGATCTCAAGATTTTGTGTCAATTTACTCTAAATTTATCGAAAAAAGAATTGCTAACAGCCGGATGCCGAAACCAGGGACCTTTAGATCTCCAATCTAACGCTGTCACAACTGAGCTATTTCGGCTAGTAGATAAAGTCACTCAACTGCAATTGCTGCCAAGCTTTTTCTCTATACTTTTTGTCAGCGTCCATGTGGTACATCTATATACTAGTATGGACACGACTGCTACCCAGAAAAAAATCGCGTTTTATTTTAACCAAACTTCAAAATACAAAATAACTGTTTCGTAAATGGATATATGGAAATTTTAATCATAATCCATATTTCTGGCC